>CAIGQQ010006052.1:9882058-9917921 GCA_903798035.1 Danio albolineatus | reverse complement strand
ATATATATATATATATATATATATGTATATATTGTGGCTAATGTGTTTCTAACTGTAAAAATTACAATTAATAGTAATTGCAGTCATTAGGACTGTGAAAGCATCTAGTACATGGCTCTCAAACTCGATTCTGGAGCGTTGTAGCTCTGTACAGTTTTGCTCCAACCCTAATCAAACACCTAATCAAGATGTTCAAAACTACTAGAGACTATTAAGCAGGTGTGAATTGGAGGTGGTTGGAGCTAAACTGTTCTGAGCTGTGGTCCTTAAGGAATTGAATCTGAGAGATTGATCTAGGCCTTATTTTCACTCATAAATTTACCACAAATTGATCCGAACACCTTTAAAGGTCTTGAGATATGCTTGAGTGAATTGTAAAGATATAACCAATAAATTCACTCACCGGCGACTTTATTAGGTACATCTGTCCAACCGCTTGTTGCAGCAAATTTGTAATCAGCCAATCACATGGCAGCATCTCTAAGCTTTTAGACATGTAGACTTGGTCGCGATCTGCAGCAGTTCAAACTGAGCACCAGAGCGCAGAAGGAAGGCGATTTAAATGACTTTGAACGTGGCGTGGTTGTTGGTGCAAGATGGGCTGGTCTGAGTAGTTCAGAAACTGCTGAGGTTTTCACGCACACAAACAAATCTAGGCTTTACAGAGAATGGTCTGAAAAAAAGAAAATATCCAGTGAGCGGCAGTTCTGTGGGCGCAAATGCCTTATTGTCAGAGCAGAATGGCCAAGCTGGTTAGAGCTGATAGAAAGGCAACAGTAACTGAAATAACCACTTGTTATAACCGAAGTACGCCGAAGAGCATCTCCGAAGGCACAACACATTGAATCATGAGGAGGATGGGCTACAGCAGCAGAAAACCACACTGAGTGCCACTCCTGTCAGCTAAGAACAGGAAACTGAGGCTACAACTCGCACAGGCTCACCAAAATTAGACAATAGAAGATTGGGAAAATGTTGCCTGGTCTGATGAGTCTTGATTTCTGCTGCGACATTTGGATGGTAGGGTCAGAATTTGGCATCAGCAACATGAAAGCATGGATCCATCCTTGTATCAATGATTCAGGCTAGTGAGGATGGTGTAATGGTGTGGGGGATATTTTCTTGGCACACTTTGGGCCCATTAGTTCCAATTGAGCATCGTGTTAACACCATAGCCTACCTGATAATCATTGCTGACCATGTTCTGGTCACACTTATGACCACAGTGTAGCCTATCTTCTGATGGTTACTTCCAGCAGGATAACGCGCCATGCCATAAATCGTAAATCATCTCAGACTGGTTTCTTGAACACGACAATGTGTTCACTGTAATCAAATGGCCTCCACAGTCACCATATAGAGCACCTTTGGGATATAGTGGAACGGGAGATTCACATCATGTATGTGCAGCCGACAAATCTGCAGCAACTGCGTTATGCTATCATGTCAATATAGACCAAAGTCTTGGAGGAATATTTCCAGTACCTTGTTGAATCTGTGCCACGAAAGATTAAGGAAGTTCTGAAAACCAATGAGGATCCAACCCAGTACTAGTAAGGTGTACCTAATAAAATGGCCGGTAAGTGTATATAAACATTCAATATATTATTTAAATTGTAATTCTTTCAGTAAAATGTTCCTATGTATCTTTGCTGTTATTATTTGGCAACAATTCTGGAAAGTCCTGTCCCTATTTAGTGCTGTTATCTTAGCACAGTTTTTATCATTGGTAGAATATAAATATTTCAACACAACCATATAAATAATAAAATAAAAAATGATCAAACTTTCACCTGCAAAATATAAATTTTTAAATCAGCTTGTGGTTATAAGTAGCCCAAATCTGTGGGAAAACGTGCATGTGTGCGTGCTTAAGTGTTTGCGTATTTTTTTATTATTGCTAACAGATTTTTTTTATGCCATTGTATGCAGTCTTTAATTTGGGTCAGTATCGAAGAGAGGTTGTGCAGACATACAAGAACTATGAATTCTTCCGTCCAGACAATGAAGAGGCCATGACAATCCGCAGGTAACCTTACTAGATCTATTAGATTGGTTAGATTAACATGTAAATGACATGTCATTATGTAAAAACTTATTTAGTTTTTACATATTTGTGTCAGATCCTGTGCTGCAAGTGCTCTCAAGGACATCGGCAATTACTTTGCCAAGGAGCAGGGACAAGTAGCAGTGAGTCAAGAATGTAATGTCTGTCTGTCCAAGCTATGAATCCAAATTTTCGAGATATAAAATGTCTGAAATTTTTCACCCAACACAACATTTTTATCAGCTTAGTTTCGGATTAAGCATGCTTAACGATGAGTCAACCAGTCATTAAGGGCGTGTTGGAACTAAACGTGCAAGCAATGTGCAAAAGTGTAAACACACACCACAAGAGGCAAACCAATCTCTGACATTTACTCTTCACAGGTGTTTGATGCTACCAACACTACAAGGGACAGAAGAGGTGTCATCATCAGTTTTGCAAAGGAGAGAGGCTACAAGGCAGGTTTTGCTTATTTACTGCCTCACATTTTTTCACCTTGCCTTCAGTGTAATGGTTTATGGTATGCTATTAAAAACTAGCCTTAAAATAAGAGCTGTGGTAAAAATCATTCAATAAACCCATTCTGAGATTTTTAAAATGCATCACTATTCTCTCTATTCATCGCTAGTTTGAATTGAATTGAGAATTTTGATAGAGCTGTGGTGAAAAATTATTCAAGAAATCATTCCTGAATCAGTTCGGAGATTCAAAAAAATTCTCTCAAATGGATTGTGAGCATAGTTGTTAACAGCAGATGGCACTGTATACAAACAGTGTGCGTATAGCGAGCTGTGTTTAATATAAACTTGTGACATGAAAAAGCCAACTAACAGTAAATGACTCTGCCTTAGTGCTCTTCCTCATTAGCATTTGAGTGTACGGTTAATAAATAGCCAACAGCGCCATCTGCTGTTAAAAATTAAGCTCAAAATCATTCATTCATTCATTTTCTTGTCGCCTTAGTCCCTTTATTAATCCGGGGTCGCCACAGCGGAATCAACCACCAACTTATCCAGCATATTTTTTACGCAGCGGATGTCCTTCCAGCCGCAACCCATCTCTGGGAAACATCCATACACACACATTCACACTCATACACTACGGACAAATTTAGCCAACCCAATTCACCTATACCACATGTCTTTGGACTTGTGGGGGAAACCAGAGCACCCGGAGGAAACCCACGCAACCACGGGGAGAACATGCAAACTCCACACAGAAATGCCAACTGACCCAGCCGGGGCTCGAACCAGCGACCTTCTTGCTGTGAGGCGAACGTGCTACTCACTACGCCGCCGTGGCACCAAGCTCAAAATCAACTCAAGAAAAAAAATTGTGATGTATTTTTCAAATATCTCCAAATCACTTTAATAGCCAGTAATAATAAAGGTGTTTTCAAGATTTTTGAAGTGAGCTAGATTTTAATTACCAAAATTGCTGTTTTATTAGCATTTTAAAGATAGCTTAATATCAGGTATGATTAGTTTTGTTTTCTTGTCCACTATTGAATTATTGAGCTGTAGTGCTTTTGATAATCATTATGCAACGGGCTGTGTAGTGTGTACACATTATTTGATGCAACACTGTGTGTGAAGCATAGGAAGATGAGTCAAAGTTATGTCTACATTTATGTACCAAGAAAACCATTCATATAATTGTTTCCATCCAGGTGTTTTTCATTGAGTCAATTTGTGATGACCCAGAAATTATCGAGGCAAATATCATGGTAAGTTTTAAGTTACTGACTTGGTAATAATAAGAAGAAATTACGGTAACACTTTATTTCGATGGTCCATTTGAGTATTACTAGACTGTCTACTTAATATCTGTTGATACAGACATTTAACTGACTATAAGAAACTTTGCAAGTACATGTCAACTTACACTAACACTACCCCTAACCCCAACCCTAACCTCAACCTAACAGTCTATTTATAATCTAATGAGAATTAGTTGCAATGTAACTTAAATTCAACAAACGGACCATCAAAATAAAGTGTGACCGAAATGACAAAAGATTTCAGATATTTCTGCGTTTACTTAATTCATTGTAATTATTATTTTTTGATTTAATGGATATTGAAAGCAAGTGAAATTGAGCAGCCCGGATTATGAAAACTACGACAAAGAAGAAGCACTGGTGGACTTTCTGAAGCGCATTGATTGTTACAAAGTTTCATATGTGCCTCTGGATGATGAAAAAGACAGGTACACTGCTACCGACTTTACTGCTACCAAGTTTTAAATTTAGATAAAACAACAACAACCTACTTTTTTTTCCTCCCCTTTGCCTGTCCGTCTGTTTTATAGTCACCTATCCTACATTAAGATCTTCAATGTGGGATCCAGGTACCTCGTGAACCGGGTGCAGGATCACATTCAGAGCCGTATAGTGTATTACCTCATGAACATCCACGTCACTCCGCGATCCATTTACCTCAGCCGCCATGGAGAGAGTGAGCTCAACCTTCTGGGAAGAATTGGTGGAGACACGGGTCTCTCTTCACAAGGCCAGAAGGTGATTTTTATATCATCATTATTCAACTTAATAATCTTTCAAACTTCTCAAAGGTGTTTTTAGTCAACATGTTCTTATCTTATACAAGTGTATTGTTTGTTTGTCACTTACTTTCCTGAAATATGACCCATAAGAGCGTTTACTAAAATAGTGCTCCCCCACCACAAATACCAAATGCATTGTGCACTTTCATCAATGCTAAAATTCATGAAATGAGTAATGGTAGAGTGTTGTTGTTGCACAACAATAATGGGTTTGATCCCAGGGAGCACATGGATTGCTAAAATGTGCGCCTTGAACAGACTGTAAGTTGTATTGTAAAGCCTGTGTCAAATCTGTAAGTTTCTTTAAAATATAAATTTGAAATAGGAAAAACTGGGTACGAGGCCGTCTCTAAAATTCATCTGCATTTTGATTGGTTACACTGGTCATGTGTAATTTCATGAAGACACAGGCAACAACACTAGCATTATTTTTACATCCGCTATAGTGGCAACTTGACTTTAAAAAAGTAAGTGGTAATAAGCTGCTTGCACAAATCATAAAAAACTTTTTGAATAATATTGCTCTCTATCTAAATCATTGTTTCTCAACCACTTCCTGAATGACCACCAGCACTGCATGCTTTTGATGTTTCCTTTGTCTGTCACACCCATTTCAGGTCTTTCAGTCTCTGCTAATGAGCTGATGATCTGAATCAGATGTGTTTGTTTATGGAGACATGAAAAATGTGCAAAGCTGGTGGTCATTCAGGAAGTGGTTGAGAACCACTTGTCGAAATTACATCACACCAATTCAATTTTAAATTTGAATTTTACGTAAATCAGCGGATTAAGTGCAGATGTGATGTAAAAATCGATGGTACTTATCCAAACTCAAACCTATCCGTTGTGTCATTTAATAAACATCTTACAAGATATTTCCTCAGCATAAGTGAGATCAGTTGTGAAACACATGAAGCAGAATAGGTTAATGTCTGATTAGTAGATTAGATGAGTGATTTCGACATCCTTTGAGCAAAAAGAGCAGATCAGCACTTTGCAAATAGTAGCTTTTGGGGGGAAAAAATCTAGTTCAAATTCAAAGACATTCGTATAATGTATGTCAAAAGTGAAGTTACAGAGAAAAAAATCCCATGGCATTTTATGTTAAAGAGTTGGAGTGTAACCCTGGTGTCCTGGCCAAATTCCCTCCATCAGCCGTTATGATCATGGCCTCCCAATCATCCCCATCCATCAAATTGACTGTATCACTGTCTCTCCACTCCACCTACAGTATAGCTGGTGTGTGGTGAGCACACTGGCACCTTTGTCCTGTGGCTGCCGTCACATCATCCAAGTGGATGCTGCATACTGGTTGTGGTGTGGAGAGACCCCTTTCATGATTGTAAAGTGCTTTGGGTGTATGGCCATACACGATAAATGTGCTATATAAATACGCATTACATTACATTACAAAAGTACTTTAAGCCTGTGGAATGTAGATACAAAACAGGAAAAGAAAAATAATTTCATAATCTAGGAAATATAAGTAGAATAAGCTTCTGTAGTAATATGACTGATTAAAAGTACATTCATAATTATAAAGAATAATTATGAATAATAATATTTAATAAATTCATATAGAATATATAACAACATTAGTCATTTTCATACACCCAAGATGGAAGACCAAAGAATTAATGAATTTCAAATGAACCTAAACTAAGACTAAACTATGTTCTTCCACGATTTGTTTCCAACGTTTCCATTTTAACACAGTCTTGTCTTTCTTGTTGACCAGTATGCTAAGGCCCTCTCAGAGTTTATCAGGTCTCAGTCCATTAAGGACCTGAAGGTGTGGACGAGCCACATGAAAAGAACCATACAGACAGCAGAGGCTCTGGGCGTCCCGTATGAACAGTGGAAGGCGCTGAATGAAATCGATGCTGTAAGCTATTCATCCTCTGTGTTGAAGCTGTATGCACACAAAATGGGACATTAAGTTTTTTTCTCTTGACATTTTAAGGGTGTTTGTGAGGAAATGACGTACGAGGAGATTCAGGAGACTCATCCAGAAGAGTTTGCCTTAAGAGACCAGGATAAGTACCGTTATCGATATCCAAAGGGTGAGGTGAGTCCCATGCACAACACGAGTTATTTGGTGTGAAAACTTATAGTAAATCAAAATTAGAGAACATCCAACAAATTCCTAAATTTTGAGGTTTAGCCATGTTTGAAGTAAAAGAGCATTTTTAAATCATGTTTCTTTTTTACATTTATTCTGAAGGACAGTTTAAATCTGGCACCTGGTAGTAATTTCCATATTTATCTTACAAACACTATCTAACTTCAGCCTAACTGACTTACAGAAGGTCCATCAGTAGACTGACTGTCATACAGACAAATTGGTTTAGCAGTTTCTAAAAGCTGAAAACAGTGAAGTAAATGAAATGACCAGACCAGAGTCCTGAGCTTAATCTGATTGAAAATCTCTGCAGTTATTGGTGACACAGTTTTGTCTAAGACATTCTACTGTCTAGTCAAGATCAAAGCAGAGTAGGACTTGTGATATCCTGTAAGAGACTAGTGAATTGTGCTGAAGTCATACAAAGCAAGAGACTCTACACATCCTACTCTTTATCGACTGATGTAACCTTTAAAAACCTTAGCTGAATTTAGTTGATGTTCTCTAATTTCGATCGTGTTTTGTTGAAGTGGCTTAGGTACAATGTAACCATGGGTTATGGAATTTCTGGATTATCACTGAATTTTAAAAGGTCTATTGCAAAAATTGAAAGTCAGGGAATTGTTTTCTGTTCAAGTTAGAATATCAGCTGAGGTTTTTTTTTTTTTGTCACTTTTTAAATTTATACTCTATTTCTCAATTATTTTATTCTTTATCATTTTTTCCCATTCCTTATTATGGTTACAGCCATACAAATACCCCAGATTTTTTCCATAGGTAAATTATTCAAAGTTGTTTTCATAGTGCCTATTAAAGTCCTGAAAAATGATGTTCAAGCTTAAATAAATTGGATATAATGCAAAGCAGCCTGTTTTCTTATATTATAGGTCATGGAAAGTAGCCTTTTAGTCAGTAAAATGTCAGGGAATTTGATATTTGGCTTGGTAACCCTGTAGTTATTTTACAAAGACAGTTTTTATAGCATAGTAATTGCAAGTGAAATTTCCTCATATTTTGAAGGATGAATATTTTTTTAAAAATCTAGTGTTAATCAATGATCTAATTTTGTTCTCCTCTGTATACGTAAATATGCCCTTTTCTGTTTACTGCAGTCATATGAGGACCTGGTGCACCGTCTAGAGCCAGTCATAATGGAGCTTGAGAGACAGGAGAATGTGCTGGTCATCTGCCATCAGGCAGTCATGCGTTGTCTGCTGGCCTACTTTCTGGACAAAAGTGCAGGTCTTAATCAAACTTAGCCACTGTCAATGTGAAGGCATCATTCGTGCAAAGAAAGTATACATATCTGATTTCTCCACAGATAGTCTTCCATATCTGAAGTGTCCTCTGCATACTGTCCTCAAACTGACTCCATTAGCTTATGGTGAGTCGGCACATGTACACTCTGAAAAGAAGCATCATTTGAAGTTCCATTGTTTTAAAGATGCTGAAATATGCTTTCTATCTGAGAGATATTCACTGTCCATATGCAAGAGAAATGGTTATGAAAAGTTTCATGTAATTTTGAGCTGTAAATACCTTGTATGGTCTTTTACATGTTGTTTTATGTCTTCCTTGCAGGATGTAAAGTGGAGTCCTTCTATTTAAACATCCAAGCAGTGAACACTCACAGAGACAAACCCACTGTAAGTAAAGAAACCCTCTGTAGAGAAGACCTTTTAGTGTCTGATGATTGTCTAATGTGATTTGTATTATTATTTTTATTTTGCATTGCAGAATGTGAATATCACAAGACAGCCAGAGGAAGCTCTTACAACTGTACCTGAACATCTATAATCACAGCAACAACAAAAATCTTCAGTTTGCCATTTTGCACAATTAGGTGACATGTACAGTATATATTGTCTTAATAGATAACAATGTGGTATGAAAAATTTTAAAGGACGTAAGCAGTTGTTTTTATTACGATTATCAAGAATTACTAACAGAGTGGGATCCAAATGAGACCACCTCTGGGACTTTTATTTTTTAACTGAACAATGTAAAACAAAAATATGTAAGCAAAAAAGGAAGATCAAACACTGAGACATTGTGAAGCAAACTCTGCTCAAATTGGGGTGTTGGTAAAAAAATGCCAATAAACATTTTGTTTTATATTACAAAATGCAGGTCTGTATTTTTGCATTGTTTTACCAGATTTCTGGATTACACATGACAATGTTGATAAGATGCAGGAATGCAGCATTTATGATACATGTATTTAAAATACATATTTTAAATACAAAATAGTATTTAGTAATTTAGTATTTTATAAGGTTTATGAAAATGGGTTAGTATTTTGTATCAAAATACTTTAGTGTCTTGTAATTTTGTATTTTAAAATATTGTAAAATACTTTGTAAGAAATCTACATGATGACATCATAAAAATGGGGCTTCAGATTGGTGCCTTCTCAGTTATTTGTCTAGGCTTGAGATCCGAACAGAAAATTAAGAAGGTGGTCAATGCTTGGAGCATAAACACATAAGGGTTCACTTTCAGAGTCTAAAGCGCAGTGCGCAAAAGGATTAAGTGCCTTTCTGAATCCACTTTTGCTATTTTAAGGGTGGAAAAATATGGTTTGTGCCACGGCGCATGGTCTAACAGGGTTTTGCTTATTCTCTTAATGATTTCTGGGTGTGTTTTGAGCATAATGTGCATTAAACCAATCAAAATAGCAACTCACCAACAATGCGCCTTAACACACCTCCTTTCCAGACCGGAACACCCATGAGTCCACACAGTGGCGCAAATGGATTTACTATTTAAACAACGTGATGCAAAATGGGAAAATTAAGGTTGCGCTGGTCTGAAAATAGCAACACGTAGGGGCAAACACGTCTTGCATCTTATTGCGCCGGGTGTATGATGGGGGCCCAAAGAAAATAACTGACAAATGGCATGGGTAGATTTGGGAACAAGTCCACAATCATTAAAAATAGTATACTGCACAGTGCAAAGACCAGTAATGTGTAATGGCAGTTTAGTGTACAATTCGGCATCAGAATCTTTTCTTAAGAAATGAGATGGAATAAAATATCAGTCCTTAAAAACAGGATGTGGAGCCTTCAGCACATGATCATTCTCAGTCTCAGTGCTGCAGGTGGAAATGCAGAGGAACTTTAGAAATATGAAAACACCTAAAAACTGTACTGGTGTTCACTAAGAGGGTAAACAGACTCTTCCAGTTAAAGAAGAACTGAAGTCATCTTGGAATAATGAGTATACTGTATAAATAACAGTAGTTTAGGTGGATTGCTGATGTAGATGCCAAGAAAATAAGACAAACAACATACAATGAGTCCTACAGTGGCGATTACTACAATACTTCATAGACTGTTTCAAATGCCAATAGATGATCTGCAGATACAGTGTACAGTTAATGAAGAGATGTCAAAATGGCACAATAAAGTATATGAGACACAAATATTTAATGATACTCCAGTCTATACGGCAGCAGCAGGATGTACATGAGTAGTTTATTTGTGAAAAAAAAAAAAAAATTTAACTTTTTTTTTTTTTTTGAGATACTGTTTTATGTTGTGAATTGAAGAGTACAATTGCAAATACATGATTTATGGAAATGACCAAAACTGGAGATTTAAGTAGTTTTCAGACATTGTGTTTTGACATTAACTATTGAAGATTTCAATAGCAAAAAAATTGCATTTATTGAACAAATATAAATAATATAACATCTTCTTATATCACCCTTTTAAAATATAAGACTGTGAAGAGATTGTTGCAATTTCATTTGCCATGCAATGGATGGAAACACAATGAAGAGATATAGTACTTTATTCCAACTCATTATCAGCATAACATGGTTTCTGCAGTGATTAAACAGATCACCTTCAAGACAGGACTTTCTGTATGAAATTTGTCCAAAATCTATGCTAAAATTAAAGAGAAAGTCTGTTTAATGGTGAAGGGATTGATCAAATATGCTTATTGATAGAAGGTTTGCGAAGAAATGTCAAAAGTGCTCCCTTGTAAAAGTATTTTGTATTTTCAAAATACTGTATTTTATTTTGATACATTGATCTATCTATCTATCTATCTATCTATCTATCTATCTATCTATCTATCTATCTATCTATCTATCTATCTATCTATCTATCTATCTATCTATCTATCTATCTATCTATCTATCTATATATATATACTGTGTAGTTAAACTCCACAGCAAACAGATCTTTTATTTAAAAATATAGATTTAATGATGATATAGCCTAATGTGCCTTAGGCAATGTAACACCCGAAAAGCTACTGGCAACAGTCTTTGGAATTGTAGCCATTCACGGGTTAATGTCTGTGGTTTTTCGTGCCCCCCAAAAACCATGGCAAGACGCTGCGAAATTTCCAGTATGTACACGTGAAAAGAGCAGCCACTGAAACCCACAAATACCTGTGCATGATTGGCAGCTATTTGTCATAAAAACACATTTTTTTCAGTCTAAATGAGCATCCATCTCTCTCACGGCATTATAGTGGCTTCGATATCATTTTTAGGATCTTTTTGGAAGGGTGGGGGCAAAACTACCCCCTTTACAAACAACTTGTGCGGTAAAATGTGAAGTCAGTGGAAGACCTTACGCACTCGTATTAAGAGCAAAACAGTGGTTTTGGCTTTCCCACACACGCTGGAAGCATGGATGTTAAACTGGATCTGACCGTCCACGCTGTTGTTTTCATCCTTCTGACGGCTGTTCCTTTTGGATGCGCGCACTTGGACGCGCGCTCGGTCCCACTTCAGGTATGCGTACTTTTTAAACCACAATTATTATAATTATCCCTTATTTTCCATTTAGTTGTCATTTGTATCTGTTGTGTGAAGTTTATCTTGAGTGACCGAATGTGTTTTGTGTGACATAAACACTGAAACTGCGTCTCGTCACATTTACGCGCGAAAATATTTTAGGAATTTTGGTTCCAGTGGAATGTTCTTTCATTCTTAGAACACGGTGCATTGTTTAGACTACTTATAAAACTCTTTATTAAAATATTAGTTTTCTCAAAAGACACAAATATAGCCTTTTAAAGCATAATACCCTATATTAACAATGGAATTAGTCAAACGGGATGGATCTGAGGCAACACAATATGTTTATTTTTTATTAAAAAAAAGTTTGACAAAATAAAGTTTGTCTAATAACAATGTCATATGTACTGTATTATATTGGGAGCTGCAGTGTACATTCTAAAATACTTATAAATAGCTCAAAGTTGTCACTTTCTTATAGCATTCTGCCTGATTAAGCAAGGAAAACAAAGATACATTCTTGCAACTGTGTTCACATTTTAACACAGTGAAAAGAATTATCTTTTAGCAGCTATATACATTATATATCCAATCAAAGAACCTTTCATTTAAATTGTGTAGGCTACTGGAAAGCCATGGTAGCAAAGATGCATTTTATTTCCCATTTATAATATTTGGTTTGTGTTTGCAGCAATCTCCGGGAGATGTGGTAATATGTTGGCACAGCATTGAACTGTGTGTAAAGTTAGCATCTAAAATCCCCCAGTGGCCTTGTGTGTACAGTACTGACATTTTACTTCATTTCCACCTCTTTTATGAATGACTTTGATTCAGTCTGTTTCAATGCAAGATCAAGACCAAAACCACTGGCATCTGGGAGTATTTGAAAAATATCTCTACATTTGCACCAAATTTGTCTCTAAAAGGCATTTTTTGTTGTTGTTGATAATTTAATAATTAATTAAATGGATAGCTCAACCAAAGATTAACTCATTATTTACTCGCACTCAAGGGGTTCCAAAGAGTTTCTATTTCTGTTGAACACTAAAGAAGATATTTTGAATAAAGCCCATAAACAAACCTGTCACCACTAACATTTATAGAAAGAAAAACAAATAGTATGAAACTCTATTTTATACTATAAAACTAAAAACAAATACTAAGTCAATGGTTTCAGGTTACCAACATTTTAGAAATGCCTTCTTTTTTTTTAAAGAAAGAAATTTATAAAAGTTTGAAACAGGTGAAGGGTAAGTAAATGATGACCGAATAAAAATTTTTGTGTGAACTATCCCTTTTAGTTTGCTAGTGACACAAAGGAATGAGTGGGAATAAAAATGTTTTGGCTGGAAGTCATGTATTTTTCATACTAAATGTGGCATAAAAACACATTATCCACCAATAAAAAAGCTCATGTTGTTTTTCATTTTTCAGAGGTCAAGGCGGCAAACCTCTACAGCAAAACCAGCAGTGAGTATGAAAATATAAACTGTTTTTGCTTCATTTTTAATTTCTGTCTCATTTTAAAATGTCTAAATGTTATTTAGTTTTTCTCTAGCTTTTTTAGTGAGATTTAATAAAGCACCAAAAATTGTTCTTGTCTTCTGACCCACAGTTTCCTTTTCATTTTTTACATCCACGAAGTTGATGCCTTAGAAACCAAATATTTATTCCTGTAAAACACATGAGAATGTTTGCATGAGTTAGACGCAATATGACCATAACAATCCAAATCTGTCACTTGAGACAGAGAGCAAAGCAGAAGCAGATTATGAGGTTTCACAATAAGTAAAAGAGCCTCCATTATATATTTCTGGGATATTATGGTTCATGTGTATAATGCTTCATTTTGTACTGTAAGTCTGCAAAGTTTTCAAGAATTATTCACATTGCATTAATATGTTTGTGGCACTTAATCGTGTCTCTAAATCAAATACGCAGCTTCTTGTAACATGAAGTGCATGAAAGAGAGAGTTTAGATGGACTGCCTTTTCTGTAGCCAGACCAGTGTGGTCTGAATCAGGTTCAAGTAAACAGATTAGTTCTAAATATGGAGCTGTTACATTTGTTGAGAAGTCAAGACGAGTTAACAATAACTTGCTAATTATAAATATATATATATATATATATATAGATATTTTTTTTTTTACCCTTTTAACTGACATCGCAACTGCCTGGTTTAACCAGCTTTTTCCTAATAGGTTATTATTAAAACAAAAACCTTGAAATTAGCTTAAAATGGTGTCAGGAACACAATTTAACCAAAGAAAATCTTTTTTTTCCTCTAGAGTGAAATGAAGCAAATTCATGTTATTTCACACTGCTTTCAGATGTTTTTGTTCATGTGTACAGATGAGGAGATTGAGGCTTGTCACAGATGGTCTTGACCCGAAAAGTCAATAAAATAAATCAATGAGAATGTATACATTCTTTTTTATAGCAAATAATGACCTTTTATATAGCTAAATCAAACACTTTTGTAGATCTAAATTAAGACCGGCAGCTCCAGTTTCCCTTTTTTTTATATAACGTGACTCATCATTAAATGTCTTCATGTTTTGGTGTTTGTTTTGCTTAGCTGAAGGTGACCGAATACCATGTGCGATGTTCAGTAGTGTCCCGCTACGCTGTAACTACAGTGGAGAGCACCGTCTGGAACCAGCTCCACATTGCTAAGGAAGCAGCCTTTGAGGTGGATTTGTCCTCATCTGCGTTCATCTCCAACTTCACCATGTGAGTCCAAATTTGCACCACATGTTCCTTTAGTTATTCTAGCTGTCAAATTGGTTTAACCATCAGTGAAACTGCAATTAAGTTGAGATTTGTTTGGCTGAAGTTTGAAAGTTTCCCCGAATAGACACAGCAGGGTTATAATTGTACTAATGATTTATTCATGTGGAAAAGAAGTACTTTGTCATAAAAAAAGATCTTATTAAAAGATACTTAAAAGTTACATTTAAGTACTTAAGGGGATAATTCATCGAAAAATGCAATAATTTGCTCACTCTCCATTTGTTCTATCTTTTATGAGTTTCTTTCTTCTGCTCAACACAAAAGATGTCCATGAAGATGACTGTGGACAACATAAAAAAATCTTGTCTTTTCTGCAAGAAACTCATACATGTTTTTACTAAGAATTGTACTTTTTGGGTGAATTACAGTATGTGTATGCCTTTAAGGTGAGCATAATTCCTATTAGCTCATTATGCCTTTAAGATTCACAATATTATAAAGACTGGAAAACATGATAGTAAATAATTTACGACAGAACTGTAAGTTTTGTCTGTCACTTTAACTGTCAGTTAATTATTCTTTTAGTTAATTCTTTTGATTTTACCACCAGATTCTCAATTTAAAAAAAATGATGAAACAAAGGTAAGCTAAAATGGACAAAACTGACATTTTTCTAAAGAAATCATATTTGTCGCCCAGAATAAAATTTCTGGTATTTAAAAAAAAAATTCCAAGAACAGCAAATATAAACCGATTACCATAAATAAGACCCCCTAACATCTTGATAAAGCACACAGGGGGCTGGATTTGGAAGCGGACGTGGGTCAAAAGTAAAGAACCATTGGGCCAGATGAATAGCAGGCTTTGTCGAGAAAACTCAGAGAGCTAATAGAGAAAATGACGAGAACTGGCTCTGTTCACGCTGCCTTTTTACCCAGCAGAGTTTACCAAGGCACATGGCCAAGGTACACACTTTCACACATTCACGTGTGCATAAATACACACACATGCGTGAAGAATGCACACCGGTATCCCTTAACAAAGCAGGGCTTCAAGTTTCAATATACACCACAGATACATACATACATGCATACAGTACATGCATACATACATACATACATACATACATGCATACATACATACATACATACATACATACACACACAGGCTTAAAGAATTATACTTCTGCACATAAACAAATACAGACAGACGCTTCCACCACACTGTGCTTTTTCAAAAAGCTGCGGCAGACGTGTTTCTTCAGAGCGGCAGCATTTGTTAAACTGACTGAGTGCTCTGTGTTCACAGTGTCACATCCACAGCAATCCCAGACGCCTCCGTGCCACACATACATACAGGCGCCTCATTTTTCCACTGTGCCTTAAACTGTCCATTCACCCGCTCTTTTTCACACAAGCTCTTTTTCAAAGCTGCTGGTTTATTTTGGTCGGTTCTTGTTGATTTATATTTAAATATGTTTGCTTATAGGTGCTGACCTTACTTTAGCATTTTCTCTCCTTGACTCTGATGTAAAGAGACAAAGAGTGTATGGATGGAGTCGTGTGGATGTTTATGCAGCGGAAATTCTCCTGCACCCAGAGCTCAGGGGATTGGAAATGCTATGATTGCCAGAGTTTCTCAGTAAATCATGTTTTGTAAACAGGAAATTACATTTTCTGCTCACCTTTTTTCTGTTACTAGCTGTTTAGTGTGAAAGGCTCATTTCCGTCAAGGAGTAAAACATAAAAAGGGTTTTTGTGAGATAAATTTAAATCTAACGTGTGTATCTTTTGGGCTTTAGCAGTTAAATAAAAATTTTAAAAATGCCATGCTTCTTGTGGAAAAACTTATGCAGAAAAATTGTACCCTATTCATGCCCATTTCTGCCACTGAATTAAAAAAATGGTATTAAGTCAATTTACTTTTATTTATTGTCTTTTGATTCTTTACTAAGAATTGTGGGATATAAAAAGTCCAAATCTGAAGGGATCTATTTTCTTACAATTTCATATTTTTCTATGAAGTTATATAAAATATCTATACAATCAAAATTGTGAGGTATTAATGTAATTTTTAGTTTTTGTTTCTTAGAACTGTGATGTTTAAAAAACAGTTAGTAATATTTTTTTCTCACAGTTTTGACTTTAACACGCAAATACAAGCTTATATTTTGCAGTTATGTAAAAGAAAACGTAAGATAAATGTTTCCATTTCATTTATTTGAAAGGGTGTTACAATTTTGAAAACCAGTTTTTATGGTTTGCCACAAGTCTTTATTCAATTCATGTTTATTTATTTATATAGCGCTTTTACAATGTAGATTTTGTCAACGCAGCTTACCATAGAAGTTCTAGTACTGTAAATTGAAAATGTGTCAGTAGAGTTTTCAGAGTTTAAGTTTAAGCCCAAATACTAAAGAGCAAAAAAATCCATCGATGTGCAGCTCCACAAGTCCCAAACCAAGCAAGCATCTTTACCATACATCAAATATATAAACTATTTTTATCAAGCTATGTATGCTTTCTGCTCTAACTGGTCTTTTCTTTATTCCCAGCACATCAAACCATAAGGTATATGTGGCTCAGGTGAAGAAGAGGACCGATGCCAGGAAGATCTATGACAATGCTAAGAAGCAGGGGAAAACGGCAGGACTTGTTGCCACCAAGTCAGTCCAAAATCTGCTTAATAGCTTAATAACAGGCATGCTCAAGTTTTAGAAATGGATGTGTTGAAGATTCTTAAAATAATTAGTAATTTTTTTTGTTATAATTTTTTTATGAAGCATGCAAAGTGGGACCTGATTAACTTCTGCTGTTTTCCAAAGGGAACGCGAGATGGAGAAGTTTCGCGTGGCAGTCAACGTTCCTCCTGGGGCTCGTGTGTCCTTCTCACTGTCGTATGAGGAACTGTTATCGCGAAGGCTTGGGCGTTATGAGCTCTCTCTGGGTCTACGGCCAGGCCAACCGGTGCAAAACTTAACCCTGGATGTCAGCATATCAGAGAGGACAGGCATCAGTTTCATCAGAGCTTTGCCACTACGAACTAGCCGACTGCTCTCCAATAGCGTTCAAGGTAATCTAAGGAATCCATTAGGAATCACCAATTTAATGAAACAACAACTGTCTTTTTAGTTTATTTCTAAACGTTCGTATCACACAAAATCTGCAGAAACTCACGTTAGGTCTGAGCCCCTCCCCTGCGGAAGTCTATAGTGATTGCTTATTGGCTCTTGTAATAGAAGGCAGGGCTTTATTTGCCATATTGACCGTTACACTTTTCCCCCATTCAAAACTATATGCATAACATGTCTTGCGTATTCCATAGTCTTTGACCGGAGTGATGATACAATAAATAAATTCAACTTTGCCATCACAGGAATAAATGACCTTTTAAATGGGTGGTTCACTAGGATATTTTATTTTAAACTTTAGTTGATGTGTAATGTAGCTGTGTGGACATACTGTAAACAACATCTCTGAATGTAATACGCTCAAAGTTCAATGCAAGACACTGGCTTTTACAGAGTTAGCAAAGCCTACAGCCTACATCCGAGTTTGTGAGATCAAAGGGGCTTGGCCAGAAGCACTGTAATGTTATAGCTGAGAAAGCTAAAATGCCGTCCAAACGCTGCTATCTTCACAGAGCTTGTTCTGTTCTGTGTATGGGCTTCCAAAGGACATGACACAAAGAGAGAAGTGCTTACAGTTTCATTTTAATTATGTTCCAGATAATTATAACAAATATATAGCTAGTATTTGACAAAGGACAGCTTCCAGAATCTCTCCCAGTTCAGTGCTGAATTGGGCTAAAAACTCCTCAAAGGAGCAGCTCCAACCATAATAAAAGAAGTTGTGGATTGCCACAACCTGTAAGAATCTTTATTTGTTAAAATTGATCTATTGCAGGCAGTGTTTCTAGCATTAACGGTATATTGTAGCAAGGATGTAAACGATGGGAAATGCTGTTTGGCACCGCTAACAACTCGTCAAACCCCTGTAAACACCTACAATCTTCAGCAGCGCTGCAGTGTGTCTCTATGCAGCCACTTTCTCTGCATTCTACATCTAAAATAACAAACTAGCAAAATATGTGACCGCTTCATGTTACTTACACATGCTTATAACTGGTATATATGTGAAAGACACTTGTCAGATTTTGTTTTAGAGGGCAGACATGAGGTTCAGTTGTGTCCTCTGTGTCATTTTCTGTCTGATTCAGGCTCAAACTGATGTGGCTAACAGCTGCTCTGACTGACAGTATTTACACAGCACAAAAGAGTGTGCTTGTTGGGGCGTAACACTTTTCCTGGTGACGTGGAGCCGATCTGCGAATCACAGCACATGTTAGCTGACTTATCACATCTCTTGAGGGCAGGCGTTTCAGAGGAACTTATAGAAAGAAAATAGAAAACATGACCGTCGTTTTTGTAGCAGTACTGTATATAATCAAAGTAGGAAATATTAACAAATCACGTGAATTTTTACAAATGAAGCATGAGCACACATTGCTTTGCATCTTAAAAACACAACCAAGCCTTAAAAATACACTCTAGACCACCACTTTAAACTAAGATATTTTAATTAAATAAAAAATTTGCTATGTATTTGATGACACAAATGCAGCAATGGCAAGTATGAGAGTTTTCTTTAACTTAAAATCATAATCATTCCAAATTTTTGACAGCTAATGTGTTTTTTTTCTGTTCCTCTTTGATCTTTTAGCAGATGCAGAAGCTCCTCCTACAACAAAGGTCAAGCAGAATCCTTACTGCGCTCATGTGCGCTTCACTCCCTCCATACAGCAGCAGAGGAACGTCTCCCCCAAAGGGCTCAGTGCAGACTTCATCATTCAGTATGACGTGGAGCTTAAAGACCCCTTGGGGGACATCCAGGTCTTTATAATAACCTGCCTGATTAATTGTACCAGAACCACATTGTTTTCCATGCAGAATTATAATGTTGTCACTGTTTTTCTAGGTGGATGATGGCTACTTCGTTCACTACTTTGCACCTCGAGGACTTCCTGTGGTTCCTAAAGACGTCATCTTTGTCATTGACATCAGTGGCTCTATGATTGGCACAAAAATCAAGCAGGTAGCATCTTAACTGTGAAACTGCAACTTGCTGAAATTGAGATGAAAAGATGATGTTTTACTCCATTGTGTTTCACACCAGACTAAAGCGGCCATGGTCACCATACTGAGTGACCTACGTGAAGGAGATTACTTCAATCTCATCACTTTCTCAGATGATGTCCACATCTGGAAGAAAGACCGAACTGTCCGGGCCACTAGACAGAATGTGCGGGATGCCAAGGAATTTGTCAGAAAGATAATCGCAGCGGGATGTAGGTGTTTCTTCTGTATCTATAGGAAAAAAGTATTGTTGGTATGACTGAAAATCATAATGTTCCCTGTAGATAAAAAAAATATTTATTTTGTTATTATTATTATTATTATTATTATTATTATTGATATTATTATTATTATTATTTCACATTGTTTTAAATGTAAAAAGAATTGTAATACAATAAGCAAAAATAATAAAAGTATTACAATTACTTAATGTGTATAAATGATGTTTGATGCAGAATTAGCTTTTTTATAATATAGTATAGACATTTAAAAAAATATATAGTAATATTTTAATTACAATACATATATTAATATTGTAATAATGTAATGAGCGCAGCACGGTAGCTCAATAGTTAGCACTGTTGCCTCACAGCAAGAAGGTTGCTGGTTTGAGTCTTGGCTGAGTCAGTTGGCATTTCTGTGTGGAGTTTGCAAGTTCTCCCCATGTTGGCGTGGGTTTCCTCCAAGAGCTATAGTCCAAAGACATGCGGTATAGGTGAAGTGAAAGAACTAAATTGGCCATAGTGTATTGATTAGTGTGTGAATGTAAGCTTGTATGGGTGTTTCCCAGTACTGGCTTGCAGCTGAAAGGGCATTCACTGCATAAAACATATGCCAAAATAGTTGGTGGCTCATTCCACTGTGGAGACCCCTGGTAAATAAGGGACTAATCAACCATGATGATACCTATGGTTGTTGACATCAACTTCAAAATGAAAATTTAGTAATGATAAGTTAATGTTCAGTAAAATATTTAGGGTATCGTTCTGATGGATTCAGTGAGGAATTTGTCTGATTTAGTCACCAAAGTAACTTGCAATTATTCTTTTTGTAGTATTTCATTCATGAATCATACTTTTCCTGCATGTTGAATGCTTTTGTTGCAATTCTAAAGACTAACTTTTTTGCCATTAGTCATGATCTCAATGCTGTCAGTTTGGACTGGCAACACCTTTTTAAAATGTATATTTTTCTGTGAATCTGAAGATTAAGAAGCCAAAGTCAATATTCAACAGCACAATAAGTACTGTAATGAACTTTTTTCCTTGTTATACCAGGGACAAACATCAATGCAGCTCTACTGTCGGCTGCTAAACTGCTAAATCCATCCACACGCTCATCTTCACCCACTGGCCGTGCACCATCTTCTCACCGTGTGCCCATGATCATCTTTCTGACCGATGGAGAAGCCACTATTGGGGAGACCGAAACAGATGTGATTCTCCGTAATGCGCAGAAATCTTTGGGTTTGGTGTCGCTATTTGGCTTGGCCTTTGGAGATGATGCTGATTTTCCAATGTTGAGAAGGCTGGCGATGGAGAATCGAGGTGTGGCTCGGATGGTAAGTACGCAGTTTTTCATGAGGTCAAGTGATTCAGTTAACCATTAATGAGCGCAGTCTCTTATTCTTTCCAAAGTAAATAGTTTTTTAAAACAAATCAATTGAATGAATAATTCAGTGACTCGCTGGTCATGATTCAGTGACTCATTAATGAGCACAGTCTCTTGTTCTTTCCTTAGTAAACAGCTTTTGGAACAAATCAACTGCATGAACGATTCAATGATTTGCTAGTCATCCCTTCCTGGAAGTTTTTTCCTAATGAATTTGGTAAATTAATGATTCATTAATTCATTCACTAACCGTTGAAGGAGTCAAACAAATTCCCACCATGTGTTGATCATGCAAACATAGATGTGCAGAGTGATATAGTCACATGACCCTACATCAGAGCTCTTGATGCATTTAGCCAATTCAATCTGAGGATCAAATCTAAATACTAAATGGTTAGTTCATAACACAATTAAAATTTAAAAGTTTTGCACCTAAAACTCATTTAGGCCTGAACCCATAAGGCTTTCTTTCATCCTCTGAACGTCTGTGAAAATATTTTTTATTAAAAATCATAAATTTCTGTCCCTTCACAGATCTTAATAAATATATTTGAATTATGTGGTTTAGTCCGTTTTCTGAACAGACACCAGGCACGATTTATATGATCAACAGATTTAATTTCAGAATATATTTGCATCTAAACACTCATAAGTGAACATAAACCTAAATTCAGCCTCACCTGCTTGATGTGTGAGAACAAATCTCATTGATTTGTGGAGCAGGTCAAATGTGCTGTGAGATTTACCCTTATTAAAGAATTCAGCTTTAATCAGTTGTTCTCAAACTATTCATTATAAACAATATAACAAAGAAAAAATAGGAGAATGTCTTTTTTTGTTTGTTTGTTTGTTTGTTTGTTTGTTTGTTTGTAAAAAAAAAAGAGTGTAATAGTGTACAATTTTCTGTTGCAATAAATTATCAAACAACTCAATTTAAATTCACTACAGCAACATTACTGAAAGAAAGTTGATGGTGAATCTGGTGAATAGATAAGTATTAGTTTGAGAATATGGTAGAAATCAGCCAGATGCTGAATGTATTAGGGATCTAGCAATTAGAGACCCATCCATGTTTTTTAGGTCTATGTTATAAAATCCCACATACAGTTGAAGTCACAATTATTAACCCCCCTTTGGATTTTTTTTCTTTTTAAAATATTTCCCAAATGATGTTTAACAGAGCAAGGAAATATTCACAGTATGTCTGATAATATTTTTTCTTCTGGAGAAAGTGTTATTTGATTTATTTCGGCTAGAATAAAAGCAGTTTTAAATTTTTTAAAAATCACTTTAAGGTAAAAATTATTAGCCCCTTTAAGCTATTTTTTTTTTCAATAGTCTACAGAACAAACCATCATTATACGATAACTTGCCTATTTACCCTAACCTGCAGAGCTAATTTAATTAATCTAGTTAAGCCTTTAAATGTCACTTTAAGCTGTATAGAAGTGTCTTTAAAAATATCTAGTAAAATATTATTTACTGTCATCATGGCAAAGATAAAAGAAATCAGTTATTAGAGATGAGTTATTAAAAATATTATGTTTAAAAATGTGTTGAAAAAAATCTTTTCTGCATTAAACAGAAATTGGGGGAAAAATAAACAGGGAGGCTAATAGTTTAGGGGGGCTAATAATTCTGACTTCAACTGTATGTAATAGTTATGGCAAAACATGAATGCATTAAGGGTAACAATGAATCATATTAATATGTTAATTAAATTATAATTATTTTAATGTATTTTTCTTTGTCTTTCAGGTATATGAGGATGACGATGCAGCTATTCAGCTGAAAGGTTTCTATGATGAAGTCGCCACTCCTCTACTTTCAGACATCCAACTGTCTTATCTCGACGATCATGTGTACGATATCACTCGCTCTCTGTTCCCCAACTACTTCCAGGGTTCTGAACTGGTAGTCACAGGACGACTTAAACCAGGCGTACGGGATCTGAAGATTACACTGACAGCAAGCGATTCAAAGCAAAAAGTGAAAGTGGAAAATGAGCTACCATTGGCCAAAGCTCTTATAAATGGCACAGATCCGTCTCTGCTTTGTGGGCAGACACTGGATGGCATACCTAGCTTTGTGCATCGGCTCTGGGCTTATTTCACAATCAAAGAGTTGCTGCTGGCTAAAATGAACACCTCAGATGTGACCATACAGCGTCTGCTTGTAGAAAAAGCCACCAATCTTTCACTGGAGTACAATTTTGTAACACCAGTGACTTCGCTGGTTGTGATTAAGCCAGATATTGATGAAGCAGAGCCGACTGTTAGCTCTTCTGTAGTGGCTACTACTAGCAAGACGTTAGCTAGTAACACAGCAGGTTCTATAAACATGAGCAATCAGACCTCTAATGTTGCACCTAAAATATCTTCCACGTCTGCAACGGGAACCAAAAAACCCAAGCTGCTCTCACCACCAAAAACAAGCAAACCTCCTGTCACTAAATCTGTCCAAGCACATCCACCAGTCTCAGGGCTCCACACCACAAATCGACCACCTAACGCCTCTGTCTCTCTTAACAAAACAATTCTTACTCCAACCCCAAAGAAGACCACTACAGGACCTCCTAAAACCACCACTACCACACCTTCCACCAAGCCATCCCCCTCTCCTCTTAGCACCATCAAAACCACATCAGCACACATGCCACCCAGTACATCGAAAACCACTACTTCCTCTGCGCCAGTCAAAATCACAACACTAGCCACCCTAGTCAAAACTGCACCTTCTGTGGAGCAAGACTCTTCTTTAGACGTCAAAAACACAACTAACTCAAGACTTACAATGCTTCAGCAGGCCCAACAGACATCAACCTCCACAGCATCCACCACAGAGGCTGATTCAGACATTCAGGTTGAGCTGGAAGTGGCCACACTGATGGCTCCTAATTTTCTGCCAATGCTGGGAATGACAGATGCACCAAAACTGTGGGAAGCCGCTCGTTTTCTTGGTGAGTTCCACTTAAGGTGAAGAGATTGTTGCTTTATACACATGGTAATGTCATACACACTTCAAATGAGTGACTTGGTTGTTTCTGTGTCCTCTATTATACTTTCAGATGTGTCTTCATCCATTCAGATTCAGAGGAAAGGTAAGGCTGTCCGTTTTTCCCATTGTGCTTCTGCATCATGCTAGTTTAAGGGGGCTGTTACATTACATCATTTTTGACTAACAAAAGAAATCCTTTCTAGGTGTTTTGGCTATTTGTTTACACAGGAATGTTGTTTTTGGGAGCCTAAAATTAAAGATTCTCAGCTTTTTAAAGCCTCTAAGCCTTAAAAGTAAACTCAATTTGATGGCATATGCAAGTACAGATGCTCAAAACCAGAATATCTGCATACATATCTATCTGGATATGTTTTAATTCTCTAAAACATGCATTTATCAGCCTGGGCGTCTATTGTTTTTGCCATTTTTCAATAGATGTTTCGTCTCCACCAGTTATTTTCAGCCTATTAAACAATGGTCCACTTCAGTGTTGACAGCTTGTTGACTACCTTATTATTTGGTTAACAAAAGTTGGCTTGACCAAGTTGACCGTGTCTGCAACCATAGTTATATGCATGTATGAATGTGTATATATATATATGTGTGTGTATTTATTATATAACACACTTGTGATGCCATATATGAGTTATTGTGTTGATATTTGGGGGAATACATATACATCTAATTTACAATCTTTATGTACAATACAGAAAAAAGTAATTAGACTGATAGAAAATGTGTGGTATTTAGAGCATACTAATCCTTTATTCTTTATATATTATTAAAGGCATATAATGATGAAGGTGATTGAAAAAGGATCAAATGAGGAAGGTTTGATGAAATTTAAATTAATGGCTATTTGCAGTATTATGTTTTGATTTTTGACTTATTAATTAATTTATTTTTTGTTATAAAATGCAAATGTATAAATGGAATCAAACATGTAGTATGTTGAAGATGCCAAAAGGATAAAATATGTCCAATGTAAAAAGAATAGATAAGTTAAAAAAAAAGAAAACAAAGAAGTTTAAGTAATAGACGAATGATGTGCGTGGTAATGGGGTGGGAAAATAATAAGCTTGTGCTTCATCCTGCTCCATTTTCGACCATGTTGAAATGTATCTTTTGTTAAAGATATTTTATGTATGATATATTTTTGTTCGAAAATAAACTAAATCAAATCAATACCATATATATATATATATATCAGCAATGGACTTGAGTGGATAATTTTTCTAAAATAACACAATACAAGAAGTGAAGAATGCCAGCACAATGTTAAAAAGTAACAATAGTTTCAAAGCCTGTTGATATTTTCAACCGATTAGGTAAGGTTATCCCATTTATTTGGGAATCTCAATGATTTTTACAAACAGAAACTGCATGTTTTTTTGTTTGTATCATTTTGTTAAGCAATTTTTGACAGTACAGTAGGGAGTGTAGTCAGGAAAGCATGGGCTAGAGACAGAAGAGGATGATCGGCAAAGGATCTCGAGCTGGGAATTAAACTCTGGTCGCTAAGAAGCTACTAGCGAGGCTATTATCACCCATGATGCTGCACTTTGAGATAGTTCAATGTTTATTCAGTTCAGTTCAATACCAATCCCAATTTTACAGATTGTGATTAATGTGTAAATTGGCACTACTGAAAACCATAATGCCATCATCCGGTTTAATTCAGGTTTTTCATGGGTATCAGTCACTGCAGTGCCATTCATTGACTGTTGAAAAAAAGGCATTGGCCAATCACAGTAAGGTTGTCAAGCCAAGTTTGAGCTATAAGCCAAATGTACACATATGTTCATTGGTCATGATGATATTGATGTTCAGATAATATTGTAGTGTCTGATGATGTTTCTTCATCTTTTATGCAGATATTGATATCGATCTTGTTCAAGGTAAATATTGTTTTCATCTGTTTAAATATATATAATAGCAGCCTAAACGTGAAAGTCAAAGAGGCATTGTTATTTTGTAGATTATGATACAGCACGTGACTATGACTACAGCATCCACTATGAGTCATGTGAGTTACACGTGTTTGTTTATGCTACATTTTCAGCTACTATTGATTATTGTTATGTCAGTATTTTGATCTGTTCTTTTTTCAGATCCAGATGCCGAGGTGTCTGGTACGCACTTTATCGTTTAGCACCATGAATGTTTGTGTATTGTATTTAGCAAACGCAGCACATTTTATCCAGGTATATCTTAATTATTTCAACAGACCCAAACAACCCACCCAGTTTAAGTTCGGTTAGAGTGTTCTCCTCATCAGGTATGACTCCAGGACAGAATATCCAATTAAATGCTTCCTTCTTAATCCGCCTTTCATATGTGATAGAGTATTATAATCTCATAGAAGTGAATGATTAACACACCTCAGTGTTTTGTCTTCCTGAAAGTGGATGGAGACCCACATTTTGTGATTCAGCTGCCAAAGTTACATCAGCACTTGTGTTTTACCATTGATGGCAGGGCTGATGATGTCCTACGGCTAATTGAGGATCCAGAAAAAGGTGCTTTTATATTTTAAGTTCATTAAAATAAGCTGAATTTCTCTATGGATGCTGAACAATATTATTTAGATGTTTTAACATGATTGTAATCTCTTCTAGGCATTATCGTGGATGGGCATCTAATTCTGGGACCTCCTAAGAAGGGGATGGAGAATCGTAATCGTACCTTTTTTGACAGAATATCCATCACTGCTACCAAACATGCTGCTATGATCACGTTAACATCGGTTTTGGTGGTAGTGGAAGTAGAAGGGAAGAAAATGGAGACGCTGCCAACCAATCAGAGAGGATCTGTGGAAAGACACGGCTTGAGAATCACGGTTGAAGAGCATCACAGCTGTTGGGTTGAGCTCGGGGTCGGTGTTCGGTTCCTTGTTCTTTTTCACCGTTATAACCATCCCGAATACTTTCAAATGGAGCACCTGGGCTTCTATATTGCAGAAGGAATTGGACTTTCTCAGCACACTCAAGGGCTGTTGGGTAGGTAAAATGGCATTTTTAGGCAGTGAAATGTTAAATAGCTTTTCACCATTTCTGAAGTTCCAATCTGAGATTGTGCTCCATTTCCAGGCCAGTTTCTACATACCCATATAGAGGTCATGAAGGGAACAGATCAAGCTGGTTTCCATCATGCACAAACAAATAAGAACACGTCACTGGCTTTCGGATTGCTGAAGAAAGGAGACAAGCATTTGCCAGTCACTCTGCAAAACACAAACCTGAAGGACTCAACCAAAAAGCGACACTTGTCTCAATGTTGGGTTGTGCCAAAGGTGGACGTAGAGAGACTTCTGGAACAGTCCTATGAGAGCTATGTGGTGGATCGCCAGTAGATAACCCGTATCTACACATCTATAGAGGTACAACAATTACAGAAAAGACAACTGCAAAATCATTGGGGATAAAACAGACTACAAATATAAAAAAAACTGTGATCATTTGAAATGTTTTCAAAAGGAAAGACTGAACCAAATATTTTCAGTTTAACTGTAAGTGTATGTTAACATTCAAAGTCTTGTTTTGCAAAGTATTACTCTGCAACAATGCTAGAACATTTATTCATAAGAGTCGCCCCATCCCACTTAAACATTACCGAAGACTAGAGTATTGGTAAAAACAATAACAGTTTAAAATGTATTCAAATATAAAATAGTTTTTTTGTAAATTGTAACATGAAGTTTGTAAAATTAGTAAAGTGTAATTTTGTTAAATTGTGATATTTTTTATTTGGTCAACTCAGCAAGGCCTTAATTGGTGAAAATAAGACACTTTTTTTAGTTGAAAACAAAAAGATAAACATTCATTCCTTCTTATTTTTTTTCGGCTTAGTCAATTTTTTAAACCAGGGTCGCCACAGCAGAATGAACCGCCAACTTATCCAGCATATGTTTTACGCAGCGGATGCCCTTCCAGCTGCAACCCATCTCTGGGAAACATCCATACACACTCATTCACACTCATACACTACGGACAATTTAGCCTACCCAATTAACCTATACCACATGTCTTTGGACTTGTGGGGGAAACCGGAGCACCCTGAGGAAACCCACGCAACCACGGGGAGAACATGCAAACTCCACACAGAAATGCCAACTGACCCAGCCGATGCTCGAACCAGCGACCTTCTTGCTGTGAGGCGATAGTGCTACCCACTACGCCACTGTGGCGCCAAAATATAAACATCCACAAACTTTTAAGTTGTGTATATCAGTGCAATTTCATAATCTTATTAAAATACTATTTTATATTCTTCTTGGCATAAAGATAATAATTAAAACGTTTCAGATATCACATATTTTATTCTAAGCTTCCAGGTTGTTTTGCGTAAATATATTTGTTTGTATATATACGACGTATGATATAATAAAATAATATAACAAGGAATGTGTAAAGTGATTTATAAAATATTGTACATTATTAGTTAAGACTAGGGCCAGACAGAATCTGACTTTTTTTTTTTGCTATTTCTGCAAAGAAGTTTGTAAATAATCTGCAGATTTATGCAGAAGGATTTTGGGAGCATCATAACTAAATCTTAATATATGAAATAAAAAATATTGTAACTTTTAATGTTCACAATGCAAATATAGTTAGATCCACTTAATTGGTAAACAAAGCAGGTCTCTCATATAAGATTTCTACTAAAAGTAGATATATTATAGTACTCAAAGTACTTTACAAACTGTAGCGTAAATAAACCAAATTAACATTTTCATATAACTCAATAATATTACTGAAATTAATTTAAAGACAGAATAAATATAAATTTACACACATCTACAAAACTAAATAGACTAAATGATGGGCTAAAAATCTGCGGATTTCTGCACGTGCAGATTCCGTGTGGGCCTAGTTATGAGTACTGAATGTTGCTAGGAAAGGCCAATAATCAAACGTAACCAAAGAAAGCGTTTCATTTTATTCATATTTATTTTTTGTTGCACAAGACTGCTCAAACACGAGATGAAATTCACAACTTAAATTGTCGAGTTTGTGTGTCAGTTTGTTTGTTTTTTATAAGATGTTTAGTTGTTTCGACATTGAAAATGAAAGACAAAATGAAAATAAATACAGTACAAAACAGTTAATCCGAACATATGCGACAATATGCTGGAGAGGTGCAAAAGATAACAAATATAGCAATGCAGCAAAACTCTATTGGATTCCAGTTATCGTTAATTCACAATCTAATTTGTGCACTAAGGAAGAGAGTTCAAGACCTGTATGTTTCTATTGTGAATCTATAAGGCCATTAGTGACTTTGGCCCAATAAAATTCAAGACTGTAATGAAACTGTCACACTCCTTGTTTTCCATTGAAAATAAAACGGGAAAAACTACCATCCGAGTTTTTTTTTTTTTTTTTTCTCAGCAAGGCAGAAAACAACATGACAATGCTTGTAAATTCTATACTGGAAGCTGTACAGTGAGCGTTCAAACGGCACACCATGATCATCTGCTTCAGACTAGTGTTTACTAGAACTATCAATGGCAAATCATCAAAAAACGAGCATGAGTAGAGATACAGGTGAACATGACTTATACTAAGTTAGTCTAGTGGTTTCTACTAACCAAGTGTAAATGCAGACTACGTGTGTCAGCCGCTGTTAAAACGTAAATCAAAGATGCGGTTTGATTGCATGATGCAGTGAGGATCTTTACAGCAAACAGGGAGAGGAATAGTGTTCATCACAACTGAAACTGTTTGTGTATGGAAAAGCCAGAATAGCGTCGGATATGGCTACTATTAAATCCCGAAAGATCTGATATTCATTAAATTCACATTATTATTTACTTCGGAAGCTGTGGGAGAGAAAATTGCTTCCACGTTCGTAAGACTAATTTCCCAGAAACAAACAAATAGATTTTTCAGACATATTAGCATTCGATATCCATTGTCTGTATGATTTTTAAATTTATTTTACTACAAAAATAATAATAAAAAGTAATAGCAGGAGGATGAGGAATGTTTAAATTGTGAGGCCATTCAGTGTTTTTTTAAATTAGCACAAATGTTAGTTACAAGTTAATGGCTTACAATTCACTTCTATACTGCATATTATACATCTCATTCAATTTAGTTGTCCAAAATAATAATAATAATAAGGAATTAAATAACTTTAGGAATGGAAATGTAATGATATGAGACTGTCAGTTCAGTTTTTGACTTCATAATCATTTAATATTATCATCCTTTCTCGGATTTAGTGTTTTAATAATCTTTAAACTATATATGACACTTTCCCAAGGTACAGGAAGGCTGCAGTTCGCATGAAGCTGGAAAACGGTGCGCTAAACTAACAGTCTGAGGACAGTAGGGGATACTTCAAAAATCATTTTCGGTCTCCTTCGGTATTGGAGCAATCGTTCACATGTACGGGCTTCAGTCAAAGACGATATTCAGAAAACGGAAAGACGCGTGTTTCACTTCAACAGGATATTTTGCACAAACAATGTGTACTGCTTGTGTAAGGATCTAAAATAGCATGTTGGTGTGAGCCCACTTTGTAGTGCAGACTTTGTAGTGGAATGTGAGCGATGGAGCGTTTGTGTGTCTGTGTGCTGAACTGTATGCATCTGAACAGAGACACCGGAGGAGTGTGGAGACAACGAGCGAAGAGCTCGCTGGGATGGATAGATGAGGCCGGTTGAAAGAGATTTACAGCGTTGTGGGTTCTGTTCTGTGTCAGCTCAGTAAATCACATTCAGCCTGTCTCATCTCTGCATTGGCTCTTCACTCCTCCGTCACTTCTCCACCTCTCACTGCTCGTCCTCGCCGAAGACATCGTTCTGTTTACGCTTCATGTTCTCAAAGTCGAAGTCACTGCCTGTCATGCGCTTGTAGATGTCCTTGATGTCGTTGCAGGTTGTTTCGAAGTGAGTGGTGGCGTCGTAGGACCGCGATGCAAATACCTGGGAAGGTGATGTATGAAACGGATTAGATAAAACTACACTTCCTGAAAAATAAAGTCTTTTTATCGATCCCAGTTGTAAGAGCAACAAATAATAACTTGACTTCTAGTTGATCATTTGGAAAAGTGGCAGAAGGTCTATTTTTCCAATGAATCATCTGTTGAACTGCATCCCAATCATCACACATACTGCAGAAGACCTACTGGAATCCGCATGGACCAAAGATTCACACAGAGATCAGTCAAGTGTGGTGAAGGAAAAATCATGGTTTAGGGTTACATTCATTATGGGGGCATGTGAAAGATCTGCAAAGAAGATGGCAACGTCAACAGCCTGAGGTATCAAGACATTTGTGCTGCACGTTACATTACAAATTGTTCAGCAGGATAGCGCTCCTCCTCATACTTCAGCCTCCACATGAAAGTTCCTGAAAGCAAAGAAGGTCAAGGTGCACCAGAATTGGCCAGCCCAGTAACCAGACATGAACATTATTGAGCATGTCTAGAGTAAAGAGGAAAACAGAAGGCATTGAAGATCAATGCAAAGAATCTTGATGAAGAACACTTCAAGAACACTTTCTTTGCCAATCCAGATGACCTTATTCATAAGTTATTTGAGTCATTTGATGTATGGATGCAGTCCTCCAAGCTCATGGTAGTCATACACAATAGTAATTCTTTTTCCACTGCACCATGACTTTATATTCTATACTGCACATCATTTTGTCTTAGCAAAGTCAGACCTTACTGTCCTGCTTAAATAACTAAAAATCAAGACATGATCATATTTTATGTTGGTCAAATAACCGTAATCTGGAGGCCTTTGCTTTTCATATAAGCCACTTCTGATACCAAATGACCAACTAGAAGTCAAGTTAGTATTTGTTGTTCCAAAAACTTGGATGGGCGACAAGACATTTGTCAGGTAGTGCATTTGATGAAAAACATCATAGAGAATAGAAATTAAACCCTTATCATAATGGATTCAAAATTCATTTTAGAAAAGTTGTAATGATATATTAAACCAAAACCATGTTTAATCTGATCAACTGACTCTTAATGAGGAAAGTTTAAATTTTAGTTTAAGATGAAAAGAGGGTTCCATTTCTCTTGCTGTAAAGACATGTGTTCGTTTTTATTACCAAAATGGTGAGATTTCTGTAACAATATTGTTATTAAAAAATATAAATAAATAAAAGTTGATAAATGTGCATTTTTGTTAAATAAATAAATAATTCAATTATATATAAAAATAATATTGAATGATCTGAGACTGACCTGGCTTTCTGTACCATCATCTGTAGGTTCATACATGTCACTGATGGCCACAAACCTGTAAACAAAACAAAATAGAATAGCATTCATGCTTTTGAGTAGTATGATATATTTGTGTTTTTTATTCAAATATACAGTTAATAATATACTAAACAAATAAACTAATACATGATATTTTTCTGATCGGCATGTAACTTTTGTTAAACACCTATCTACTCCCATTTACAAAGCTGTTGTATAAAAGCAACATCATCCACATAATTGTGCAGATTAACTGAATACGAGCACCAAGTCTATCAATAAAACACCAGGTATAAAAAAACAACAACAAATAAATAAACTGACTTCTGGTCAATAGGCTCAAGCAGTTCCAGAGCAGGTTCAATTTCTGCTTCAGGATCCGAGGTTTCCACAGTAGTGCTGACAATGGCAATGTATTTCCCCTGAGCTGCCACATTATGGGCGTAGGAGATCATGCAGACGTAGATATCTAAAGGCAAACAACAACAAAACAAGCATGACCTTTTCATAACACACATTTTGCTTTTAGTTTTAAGAAGCGGCCCCCTCTAGTGGCGACTTTAAACCTGATCTGAAATACACATGCAAGATGAGAACGCATTTAAACAATTGTAGTATCGATGTATCAATACATGAGTGGTTGCTAACCTGATTTGCGGTTAACCTGGTTCTGAGGGATGATGATCTGGCAGGAATTGGCATCATTAGTGTTTTTGATGGGATGGGAAAGGACGCAGATGACCCGGACCACCTGGCCAACTTTGTGCACACGCTCCGGGATGTAGCTTGGGTCACAGATGAGCTGTTTGCAGCGGGCAACCTTAGAAACAATAGATGATAAATACAAACGACTTGAGCCAAATCACCATCAGATCTACTCTCATGTGTTTTCAATGAAATTTAAAACTGAAATTCTCCCTTTAAACTATTCAAAACAAAATCCATGCATTGTCAGCTTGCCAAATTAAATCCTTCCAACTTTTCTGAAAATATTTTTCATAGCTTATATATTATGTAAAAAAATTTAATAATAGCTTCATATATTAACTTTACACTTACACATTTGGACTTCAATACTACAGAGAAAGAACAAAAATAAGAAAGGATTAAATCAAATTAAAATAAAACAACAACAAAACATCACTTCTCAGTATTTTATCTTAATAAACATAATTCCCCTCCTTATTCATCAATCCAACTCAATTTAAAAGATCCCCAAATGAATGTTTCTTAATATATAGTTTATCTTTTGCATGGTCATATTTATAATCATTTCTTTCAGACAACATCCTATATTTGGTGTGCGTGCATTTCTCCAGCATTAAGTAAATCCTTCCTACTTTAAAATGATGATAATAAAAAAAATGCACCTCTCCCTCTGATTTCACTCCCACCACATGTCCTCCCTCCATCACGATCTCATCCACTGGTTTATTCAGCATGTAGGTTCCTCCATAAATTGCACTTAACCTGTGTAAATTACCCATATTTGTAACTTACAGTTAACAGTGATACTTATGATTACTTGAGGATATTTATGTGGGAAGATGGACGGACCTGGCGAACCCTTGAGGCAGTTCCCCCAGTCCGTACAGGGGGTACAGGTATGGGCTCTTTCCGTAACGTGCCAGAGATTCACTGTACAGTTTGATCCGGTTGATGGTCTCCAGACACGGCTGCTCAAGGTAACTATTTATCACCAAAGCAAAACAATTCAATGTCATTTACTGGCAAAATAAGAAAAGATAATGCAGATAAATGGATTCATTTTTAACTACAATTGTTTTAAATGTAAGATTTTTTTATCATCTGAAAAGTGCTGTGACTGAAGTTCCAAAGGGACTTGTATAACATATGTAATGTTAGGCAAGCAAAATGTGCGCTGGTGCCAATGAGATGTTTGTGCTGAATGTTTGTATAGCACATTTCTCACACACCACTAGTTTCAGCTTCACTGTACGTGGATTTGTTTAGGCTTATAGTAAATGGCACTATAGTTTCTGTTTATTTTGTATATTTGTAACTGCTTTTCTGCTTTGAATGCTGTTAAATTTAAGGGATTCATTTTGGGGAGCTAAAATACACATTTACAAACTTATTTAGAGCCACTGATAGCCTTTTTAAATAATATTTATTAACAAAATCATAAAATGTAGCTTATAAACCAATGTGAGTCAGATGGCACCTTACTAATCACAGTACATTAACATAATTGTACATATTTTCAGAAATGTTATGTTCAAATATGGAAATGTGACATTTTCTAATTAAATATGTGTTCATTTGCATACATTTCTCGAGCAGAAATCTGAACACTGACTAAAGTCTGGATCACATGTTTTTATCGGTCTATAAGTAAGAGAAAGTACCATAAAATACCACATAATTCATGCAAAAATATACTAACAAACATTTTGTTTTAGATGAGCTAATTAAATATTTCTTCACTTGCATGTGTTTTCAGATCGGAAATCTGAACACCGACTAAAGCCTGGATCAAATGTCTTTATAAATCAAGTTTTTTTTTGGTATACCCTTTTTCATAAGTAACGCATTAAAACACCATGTAAACCTTGTGTTTTAGATGGGAATAAAACTAGAATTTGGTGTACTTAATATTAAAGTGGAGATTTCTGGCCCAATGCATCAGAGAAAAACTCATTTTAGGTTAACCATCCCTAAAGACACTGTTGGAAAGTTTCCAAGATTGTAAATTCAAGAGGCTTGTGCCAAAAATGAATAACAATGCCACACAAATTCATGAAAAGGGGACAAAGGTTGCCTCTGCTCAATCAAATCATGATTCAAATCTGAAAACCAATAAAATATCATTTTGTACACCACATCAGGTTTTTTTTCTTTTATTTGCAGCAGTAGCAATAAACGTTAGGACACGTCCCACACCAATCACACACATTTCTGTAGCACTTTGAATGCAATGGTCAGCTGAGTTTAGTTTAGTCAGCTCTCAAAGTGTCCGAGTTTTGCTGAGTGTGCACGCTCTGACTGAACTCTGTGCTCTCGCAAATCCTCCTTGAAGGATTTGCATCCATTTTTTAAATGTTTAATTTATTTACAGTTTGTTGGTAATGATTTATAGGTAGCATGTTAATAGCAGTATTCTAATTGATTGAAGTAATTGTTTGAATTTACAGCTGTCAGCACAGATACAATTAATAATTATAAAAACAAATGTAAGTTAAACACCCCTGGAAAGCAATGCTGCTGTAACTTTGACTGAAATACTAGACTAATAATGTAGTTATTTTTGTGTTATTGCAGGCATTCTTTATCATGTCGACCTCCTTCATCTCACGATATATCTTGAGCCAATTTTGTTCTTTTTCTATAAGTACCAGATTTCTAGTGTCCTAACTAAAATTTCATTTGACTGGAGAACAAAATGGGTAAAGTAGTTTTTCTCAGTTCCACTCTACTGAGTTATGTTCATTTGCCTTTAAAATGACTGTCCGTTTATTGAAGTTACCTTGTGACAATGAAATTATTGTAACTTAAATCTGTGAAGTAAAATAAACTACTTGCCTTACAGTGATAGTTCACCTAAAATTGTCATCTGTCATCAATTTTCTGTCATCATTCACTTGTTCCAAACATGTTTGAGTCTCTTTCTTCTGTTGAACAGAAAAGAAGTTATTTTGAAGAAAGCTG
>CAIGQQ010006052.1:9838887-9857058 GCA_903798035.1 Danio albolineatus | reverse complement strand
TGTCTGATAATATTTTTCCTTCTGGAGAAAGTCTTATTTGTTTTTTTTTTTCTCAATAGTCCACAGAACAAACCATCGTTATACAATAACTTGCCTAATTACCCTAAACTGTCTAGTTAACCTAATTAACCTAGTTAAGCCTTTAAACGTCACTTTAGGCTGTATAGAAGTGTCTTGAAAAATACCTAGTAAAATATTATTTACTGTTATCACGGCAAAGATAAAAATAAATCAGTTATTAGAGATGAGTTATTAAAACTATTAATTTTAGAAATGTGTTGAAGAAACTGATTCTGGCCATTAAGGCAGCATTTATTTTTTATTATCTTTTTACATTTTTAAATATTTATTAATTTTAAACAACTGCTTTCATATTGGATGTAGTTTCAAATGAAATCATTACAGTCATTATTGCTTTTATTACACTACCATTAATAATAATACTACTAATAATAATAATAATAATAGAGTGATTTCTGAAGGATCATGTGACTGAAGTCTAGAGTAATGAAGCTCTTGATGATGAACTAATGAATCTTTAATTAAAAAAAATAATAATAATAATAAAATAAAAAAATAAAAAATAAAAATCACTGGAATAAACTAAATTCTAAAATACTTTAGAACAGTTATTTTTATAGTGCAATAACATTTCACAATTTTTACCGTATTTTTGATGGAATAAATGCAGCCTTGGTGCGCAGAATATCACAAATGGTAGTGCATGTTACTTGCTCTGCTTAATTTTAAGACACAGAATCATTACTTTCTTTAGTGTACTCTCAGACAGCCATATTTTTAGTAATGCATTTTTAAATTAAAGTCCAGTGTGATTGTTTTAATACATTTGTCATTCAATATGACATGCTATCTCTGATGATGATAATTGGAGAAAGTTATGTAAAAGTTAGCAAAAAAGAAAAGAAAGAAAAAGACAAAATAAAATGACTGGAATATTTTTGTTAAGATTATTTTGTTAAGCAATAGTATGTTCAATTGCCAATGGCCCACATGTGCCTGCAGCACTCACTCTCTACACAACATCTCTCTTTATATACCACAAAAGAATGAAAACAAACACAACACCACGTTTAATAATGTACTTACTTTTGCAGGTCAGGAGCAGTTTTGACCATTTGGTTTCATCACAAGTAACTGACTTAGATGCTGTAGAATCAACTGGCTCATGTCCACTGATGCACTTAAATGTTACTAGGGATCCATGCGGGAAACGTTTTTCGGAGCTGAACTCCTCTTTTAAAGTGACATTTCCTCCAAATGTAGGCACACTACAAGGCTCTATAAAAGTTAAGCATAAGAAATATGCATGATAAACTAATAGCAATCATATTTAGCCAAGACAATCTATAGTTTTACCAGCCATTGAATAGGACAGATTAAAAGGTTAAAGGAGTAAAGAGAAAAAAATAAAATAAAATAAAATAAACAAGTGGTAAAGCATTAAAGGGTGTTCATTTATGCATTAATAAAAAATGTTTTCACAATCTTACCAATGCACCTGGGTGGTTCAGGGCTCCATCCTTCTCCTGTACAGGAAATTTCCTTTACTCCTTTCAGTGTATAGAGATCTTCACATTTGTATTCTATAAAGTGTCCAATTTTGTATGGGGGAGCTTTTCCACCAATTCTAATTGCATGTGGAATTTCAGGTTTTAGACACCCATCTGTGAAATGGGAGAATTAAAAAAGTTAATATAAGCATTTTATATTAAATCAAATATTTTATCAAATTTTTAGTACAAGTTTTTATAAACATCTAAATAAAACTTTAATTTTTTGTAAGCATTTAAGCCACAACTTACCCAAACATTTGGGGGGTTCTGGTTTGAAGTTTCCATCATCAGAACAATGAAGGTTTGAACTTCCACTAAGACTAAACCCAGGGTTACATCTGTAGGTCACGACTTGTGAATATTCATAACTTTCCAAAGGCTCATCTTGAAGACGTCCATTTTCTATGGATGGTGGTGCCTCACATTTCACCACTGAATAGAGAAAAACATCCAGTTGAAGAGATTTTTTTTTTTTTTTTTGGTGCAGCACTCAGTAAAGAGCACATAAAAACTCTTCAAAATCAAGAGTGGTACTGAATGTATGCATGCTCTTCGATGAGATATTCTATACACATTTAGGAAATGACTCACCTTCACAGGTAGGATCTCTGCCATCCCATCCTCCATCGCGGCACACTCTTTGATCTAACCCAAACCCAACTAACAAGTATCTGAAAGAAATTATCCTCTTCTTACAAAACACAGCAGACAATCTCAATTCCACATAGTTACAACAGCAAAAAAACAAACAATGGAATTTCAATAATCTGTCTCACCCTGTATTACAAATGGGCTTAATTGTGTCCCCAAACAAAACTCCAGATATTTCATATCTCCCATTTGTAATTTCTGGAGGACTTCCACAGGATTTTTCTGTAATCAATAAAAAATATTAACAAAGGTATCCTGACCATTGATTTTTTTTCACAATAGGAGTAATTTATTATCGATTATCTGTTAATATAGAGCCAGACACTTTTCAAGTGCAATGTAGGTGCTAGTCTCAGGTCTGCAATTCAAAAAAAGGTAAGGACTACTGAGCAATTTAAGGACTTGATGGCCTTTACTCAACATCCTTTACATTTCTAAATTGAAAAACCAAAGATATGTCTTTTAAAAAAGCATTTTGGAAAAATGTATAAATAAAAAAGCGAAATAAATGCAAGTTATGTGTAAGACATTTATTGGCAGTACATACTTGTGCAACTGAGCCCCAGATTTGTCCACTGGCTTCCTGTACAATTTACTGATCTAGTTGCTCTTGAATCAACTGGTCTGTGCCCAGACATGCACTCAAATGTTAAAGCAGATCCAACTGGGAAAGTATGACCTGGACTATAATATTCTGATAAGGTAACATTCTTTGATTCAAAAGTAGGCAGCGTACACTGTCCTGTGGAGAAAATAACAAAGCAAATGTGTTATATAATGGAACATTAATTTAATAGTCATCATCAATAGTACTACTACTAATCTGTCTTCATTTGTGGAGCTGAAATGGCAATGCCTGAAAAGGTTGAGGATTTTTCTTTATTAATGTTTCCATATCTTGGAATGTCAAAGGCAGACTTAAATTATAGCAAAACAAAGTACAGACAACTCTGCAAACACGGGTTCTAAATTCTAAAGGTTCTAAAGTTATTCAACAGCTAATGTTACATGTGTTATCTGTGGACAAAACACATCAGGTAAGGGCCAGGCTTAACTCCATCTAGACCACATTGTCCTTATTTTCAGTGTAGAATGCATTTTATTGAATGTACGAGTTTTATTAGTCTTTAGCAAGTAAGAAATTGTAAAACATTTTACACTACAAGTCAGTAGTTTTATGATTCAAACAATACATTAGAACAATCAGATACAAATACTTATATCAAGCAGCCTAGCAGATTGTTGTATGAGCAAGTCACTGGGTTTATTACACATACTAAAATATATTATATGCATCTAATTCATGACAACAGTGAGAATTACAGTTATGTTCGGAAGATATAATACTATCAAGCATCAGAAGACAAAAACAGTTCTGCTTGCAAAACATGGTGTTGTTGACAGTATAAATATTATGCTGCTAGGTCATACACCACTGTGAATGAACTCACAATTACTTTTTCTAATTTTATTATCATTAACATCATAATCATTGAGTATTACACTATTCAAAGAAAGGAAATACTTATATCCAACTTTTTCAGAGTTTTTGCAGGTTTAGGCAAATCTAAGGCTTCAATACTCACTTATTTAAATTAGGTCATCATATAAATAAGACTGCGTTATCTTATTGTCATTGTGTAACTGCCTCTCCTTTTTTATTATTTTATGATATTGTTTTTTATACAGTGAGGGAAATAAGTGTTGAACACGTCATGTTTTTCCTGGGAATAATATTTCTAAAGAGCGGTTAACATGGAATTGGAACATGGACAACAAAATAAATCTAAAAAACTGTCTGAAAAAAATACATCTTGAAAATAAAATGCAAAATGCAAAACAAAATAAATCTGAAAAACGAGTTGTGTGCAATAACAATGAAATGACACAGGGAGAAAGTACTGAAGTACTAAACTGTATTTTATACTTTATATAAAAGACTTTTTTGCCGATGGCAGCTTAAAAAAAGTCTCTCATATAGAGAGAAGTCAAGTGCATTGCTCATCACAGACTTCAACAGAGTGTTAAAATCTTGATGGTTCTGTGAATATTAGAAATATTTTAAAATGTATTATATATTATACATATACTGTAGCACCATTAGAAATATATTTTCTGATAAAAACAGTGACGCCTTCAATACTTTTCCCCCCCACTCTACATTGCTTCTTATGTTTGATGTGACCTTGAGTGATTGGGCCTCAAAAAAGTATTATTATTAAGCTTATAAATATTAATGTGTTTATAACACAAAAGTAAAGAATTGTTATGAATAATTCAAAAGAAACACAAAGAATCCTGTGAATTTATAGGATGAGTATATATTTGATGTATTGTTTCTTTGCAATAGATTTGTTTCCTTTTCAAGCACAAATACAAAAAGGACCTTAAATCCAGAAACATTAACAAGATACAGAAGAGACAAGATATCAATTCCTGCTTTCTGTTAAATTGTTTAGAAGGAAGTGAATAAGGAATAAAACAATTACTAATATCTAGAACTGCAGATACAACTTAATCCACACACAACATTAATTCTTATTTTATGAGCTCACTTAAAAGGTGTCATAGTGTGCATTGACTCAGTAAGTTAAATTCTTTTGATATCTACATATCAGTAGGTTAACTATCTCTAGTATCAGAATCTCGGGTTTGACCATATTTGGAACTGCCATCAGTGTTAATGAGCCCTGCTCAGATGCTCTTCAGCTCATCATTGCCTACTCTCTCACACAAGCAGTGTGATGTACCCTGAAATACACACGTGCAAAATAATTATACTTCTATTGGTCAAAAAAAAAAGATGATAATAGTTGCCTTGTTGAATCTTTTCAACTGATTTATTTAAGCGAGAAGGTGTGTTGCAGATTAAGTATAGTCAAAATTATTTACTTATTTACAATATTATAATATAATAATTTTTAAGCCGAAAAAGATGAAAAGATAATCGGGCCTGACTCAGCATGAATGCTGCCTTTCAGCAGGTTCCTGATGCTCTGCAGAACATAAAAAACATACAGACACCCTTAACATCTTATCCATCAACACATGAGAACAGTACAAACAATCACTATCCAAAACGGTGATTATGATTACACTTAACTAAAAGAACAGAGATGTATTTTAGAGTTTGTATTTTTGTTGCTTTAACACATTTAAAACACAGCCAGGAATTAATATTAAGCTTTTGCTCAAGAGAAATTACAGTAAGAGCGGAGTAATATAACACACTGCATAAACTTGCATCAAAAATCTGAATATTCTGCATTTTGTAAATACATGGCGTGGCATGGTGAGCTTTAGTCCCTGCCCAAAAATGTCCCACATATATAGTAAATTAAATATAAGCTTAGATAAACTTTAAAAAAATTATCACTGTTGTAATCTGCTAAGGAAATGTTTCGTAAACTTTGGTTTTGAAACTCACAGTATGCCATTTTAAATCTGCTAAAATCTTATTATTCAGCTATTACTTGGTATATTAAGAGTTTCATTATATGGCACCTTTAATGTTATTGAGCTTCTCAGAAATCATTTTTCTTTATTTTGATTCTCATATAAATATCTAGATTTAAGGATGTTTGTATTGACAAACAAAAATACTGAGGAAGATTTATTGCGATAACTGCAACATTTAACACCAGGACTTTAAGACCTGCTCTGATTTAGGTATTTTCAAGGCTTTTTCAATAAAAGTAGATTATATTTTAGTTGAAATTTCTGGTGTTGGGGCGTGGCACTCAAAAGATCTATTTTAAGAATTACAATAATAAATCCTTCTATGTCAAGCTGACTTAAGCTGTTCATTTTCAACATGCTTTATTTTATTTATTTTTTATAACTAACATATTCTATTCTAGAGCTTTATTCAACTGCTCTGCTATGAATATGCTGATCATTTTCCTATACTTCCTGCTGTAACAATATGAATCAGACAAGACTCTTGTGTCTCAAGTTTGGGCATATGGGCAAGTTTAAAGTTTAATCTACTGTACAGCTTTCCGGTTCTAATACCTATAAGAACTGAACTGTACTGGTAGCTATTAAAATGTTTCCAAAGGAAGGTAATCATCCTTATCTGCCAATCAACACAACATGAAAGAATGTGAAAATGCTTATTTAGCATTTAGCACTTTGGTCTAACAAGTTAATTTTTAAATGTGCTCAATAATTAAACAGGGACTTAAAAGGACCACAAGTCATAAACAATTTTGTTTTTATATGGGTTTAACTGTAGTTTGGCAGACACAGCAGTCAAAAACAATTAGATAGATAGATAGATAGATAGATAGATAGATAGATAGATAGATAGATAGATAGATAGATAGATAGATAGATACTCACCTTGAACATGTGTACACATCAAAAGATAGGAGAATAAAGCAACAGCGAGAGACAGCACATTTCTTGGCATCTTATATCAGTGAAAGGCAGCACTAAATACGTTTCTGATTTCTGAAATTAATAAACATAAAAATACAACTCAGTTCATAGAAATTCGCATTTAAACTTTTTTTTCTAAACAACCAAGCGTCAACAACAAAAAGAGATTGAGGGACCTTTTTCTGTTAGCTGCTGCATAACAATAGAGGCCGGTTTAAAATTATTAACATCGCATTTCTAAATAATCATACATCAAATACTATCACTCAGCACGACACAAATACACGAGAGATGGAAAAATATTTTGGTTAGCATGTTAGCGGCTAGCATAACAACCGAGCCGCGATTTAGATTAATGCACCTGCTTAAAACGGAAAAAAAACAGTAAGTCAAATCAACCAAGCCTCATATAAATATCTTTAAGTTTTCTTCGTCATGCTAAAACTAACGTTACGCAACGCGTTGAACTTGGAAGAGCGTGGTAACCACTAACATTACACTTCCTGCTTTGCTCCATAAGCATTAAACGTTAGAACAAACAGTATAAATTTTCTATTTAGTGTTAAAGTCGATAACCCTGACCCTAGTCTAGTCCAACACACATAAAACATAATCGTGTCACAACACATAACTACACGCCAAACTCTAAAATAACAATCATTTCGATTAAACTGGTTTTGGTTTCTGTTTAAAAAGTAAAACGTTAACGTTAGAAGGTGCTCAGAGAAGAAGGAAACTCTTAAAGTTACCTTTAGGTGTTCAAGCTAGGTTTTTCACTGTTGCGTATGAGATTGAGGGCAGTTTAACTTTCAGGAACAGATTAAACGGAGATCAATTCGGGTTACTACATTTCTTTCTGGGGAGGCGCTTTTACAGTAAAGGGCGTAAACCACAACGTCATACAAAGGCCCTGTATAAAAACACCCAATACCGCCACCTACTACACTGGAGGGTGGGCAGTAGATTAAACGGAGAGGAAGAAGGGAGAAAGAGAGAACTATCATACAATAGACTCATGCTAAATTCTTAAAATTAATCTTAAAATTAATCAAGTGTTATTTTTATTATTAATAGTCTGCTGGTGCTGGACTTGACATGTGAGAGCGGATGCACGCAGGAAATCCGCAGGTCTGAAAAACCCTCAGAATATCACACGCTATTTCCTTAATATTGATGTTAACGTTGACTAATGTTAACAAGATCCGTTTTGGATTTTAATAACGCATTAGTATATGTAGAAACTAGCATTAACTAGTAATAAGTAATAAATGATGTGCAATATTGTTCATATGAATTTCTAGTTCACGATATATAATAGCTACATGAACTAATGGGAACTTAACCCTTTAACGGCCTGTTCTAACAAATGATTGACCATATTTTGACTGTTCTCAATAATAGTTTACACTACACAGCATTGCTGGTTTACTAAAAAATAAATTACTTAAATATATTAAGCAAACTCTGAAGCCACTATCTCCCTTTGCATTCAACTTTGAGCGCCTTACATTCAGAGATGTAGTGTATGTTCACACAGCTATACTACACATCAACTAAAGTTTAAAATATGATATCGTAGCGTACCACCCCTATAAGGCTTTCAAATAAAAGTAGATTAAATTTTAGGTGAAATTTCTGCTTTTGGAACGTGGCACTCAAAAGAACTATTTTAAGAATTATCATAATAAATTTGCTTAATAAATAAATAAAACAAACATGTTAAATGAGGATCATTAGGAGTTAAGAAATTCAATTCAAATATCTTTTCTTGGTTCTTAGTAGTTGTGACCATTTGGGTGTAGTGGCTGTGAAGTGCACTTGGGATTTTTCTGACGTGGAACAGTTTTTTGAGTAGGTGTGTTGAGAGAAAGAGAAAGCGACATGTGACCACAGAAAGTTTGAGCAGTCTCATTGATGTTGCAAAATTAGCGAGGGTGTTCCCTTATTAGTTTCCTTACCTATTTAAATGACACTAAAAATAGGGGCTTGTGGGTGGAGGTTTCTCACACAGTTAAAAGTAAAAGGATAACATTCATAAGAAACTTTGAGTTCATGATCATGATTTACAGTGACTTATTTTCTCAATAATGGGAAACCCCAAATAAGGATACTTAATAATGAGAAACCTTATAAGAGCTTGTTTTGTAATTTCTGAGAATGAAACATAGTAGAAACAAATGTCAGAATATATTCATTCATTAATTCATTTTCTTTTTGGCTCAGTCCCTTTATTAATCCGGGGTCGCCACAGCGAAACAAACTGCCAACCCATCCAGCATATGTTTTACGCAGCGGATGCCCTTCCAGCCACAACCCATCACCGGGAAACATCCATACACTCTTATTCACACACATACACTACAGACAAATTAGCTTACCCAATTAACCTATAACGCATGTCTTTGGACTGTGAGGGAAACCGGAGCACCTAGAGGAAACCCACGCGAACACGGGGAGAACATGTAAACTCCACACAGAAATGCAACTGACTCATCCAAGGCTAGAACCAGTGATCTTCTTGCTGTGAGGAAACAATGCTACCCCCACTGCGCCAACGCACCGCCCCAGAATATACAATACACATTAAATTATTTACCGATTTTAGAAATATCTACAACAACATTTGATGGTTAAATCTATGACTATATAGTGTTGTAACTTCAATTTTGAGCTTGATTTTGGAAAATGTTGATATATGTTAACACAACACTTTGCCATGACTTTGTCAGAGAGTCACATTCATGTAACAAATATGTGTAGCAGTGGCTTTTTGGACATGAAATTTCTGGTAGACATCAATAAAGTTTTACAAATGCACTTTATCATATAATACTAAAAAGCATTGATACACAATCCCAATATCAAATTTGCAAAGAAAAAAGGTAAAATCATGAAATTTTTGACAAAAAGGCCCTGAAGGTTTGCACACTTTCTACTGACAAGTCAGAAGCTATAAGAGTTAAGCTTTTAATAAAAACACCAACAAATGAAGAGCAAGTACATGTGTAATTTTTGGCCATCAGGCTATATGAATACACATCTTCATGATATCAGGAAGACACATCTCAGGTACATACATCAGTCTGTAACTATTGACAGAGTTTAAAAAAATTAAATGTAGCCATATAAAACCGTACTTTTGATCACAAAACATTTCTTACTTTGAATTTAGATTCCACATTGGCTTCAAGATAAACAGATATACACAATACAGTTTATATAACATTGAATGTGCGGATGTCTGAACCGGATTTGACCAGCAAGAATAGAAGGCAAGATAGTCATCAAGTCTCTGATGTGATTCTCACTGGACAAACTATGAATGAGAAATGTATAAAAGAGTCATGGTCCCACAATAATTTGTCTGTGTTTGCCATAAAAGCAAAAAAAATAAAAAAATATATATATTATAAAAAAATCTAATATAAAAAAATATAAAATAATATATTTTTTAAGGTCAATATTAAAGCCCCTTGAATACTTTTTTTGTGATTGACTACAGAACAAAACACTGTTAGCAAATAACTTGCCTAATTTGACTAGTTAACCTGAATAATAGTGTTTTGCAAAATATATATATATATTTTTAAAACTTATACGGGGTGTGTGGGCGAGTGATAGATGACATGATAGATGTACAGAACTCTAACAATTATAAAACCATTAATTATAACCTTTAGTTAAATATTTAAATTTACTCAGTAAATGTCATTAAGCTACGAATTAAGGGAATGGTAACACTTATAAAATGACCTAATATGTTATTATGAAATTGATGTTAATTTGTTGTTATATTTATTTTAAAATGCAGACTTGTTAAAAGCAATTATACTGATTATTGATAGCAGTCCCTACTCCCTTGGATTGTATAGATAGAGTATGGATGAAACTGACTCAAGAACGCATTAAATTTACCTTTGCCTTCCAAGTCCAGCTCAGAAAGATCCTGCTGAAGAAAAAAGGTATTTTTCATGGTCAGTAACAGTAAAATACAGTTACACTTTTAGGATACCAAAGTGTGGAAAAAACATTAATTTGTACAAAGATGATAACCCTTTTAAATTCAAGGGTCAGGAGTAAGTAATAAGGGGTCTTAATTTATTTATTTTTTGGTTTCACAATTAACCTTTTTGTGAAAAGTTCTTAAAAGAAGCATTTTTTTTATAGTGTGAATAACATTTTTTTCCACTGCAAAGAATGCATTGTGGGATGAAAGGTCCCAAGGATGCTGAAGGTTCTTCATAGAACCATCGATGCCAATAAAGAATCTTCATTATTGAAAGTGTAGTGTAATGATCTACAAAGACAACTTTACTGCAAATACATTTGATGAATTCAAAATCAGAAGAACGTATAGCAAATATAGGAAATGTAAAATATGCAATCTGTCTTAAATTGTAATATTTTACATTTAAAATGTGACACCCGTCAGAGTTAAAACAAGAAAGGGACTACACATTTTTTTCGACATCTAAAAGTCGCAATAAGGACAATTAGATCATTTCTCTTCGGTGGCATTTTAATTATAACTTACCCACACATTTTGGTGGATCATGATCAAACGACCCATCTTCTGAAAAAAGTAGCATTGAACTTCCATTCAGAAAAAAGCCACTGTTACATTTGTAAATGACAGCTTCTATTTTGCCATTTTCTATGAATGGTGGTGGTTGCGGTGTTGTTGCTATAGCAAAAAAGAAAAAACAAGAAACACAATTATTGTAGATAACTATTGTTGTGAATGAGTCCTTATATCCAGAGATTACTTTGAGTAATAACAATCAAAGGCATAGCTATTAAATGACTGTAAATGGTACAGATTAAAGTAAACAAAACATTTATTGATTTATTTGAGTATAATATCAGTCACATGATCAGAAGAGTCACACATCTTTCTGTATTGTGTACAATATTGATAACTGTGTTTCAAGAGTTCACACTAAGCTGACGATTGATTATAAAGCATCCAATCTAGAAAAAGGAAGGAGGGGTAGGGGTGGGAGAAGAATGTGAGAAACTGGTTATTTATAGTGAGTTAAGAATTGTCTGATTTGTGAATCATGTGTTCCCTAATGCAGGACCAGCTGTGGTCAATCATAAGCACGTGATCCTCTCAAAATTAGTTTATGATTAAACTTCATAAACTATTAATTGCATGCAATTGCATAAATAAAGAACATTCTAACAAATGATTGTGTTTAATATATTTATGTTATACAGCCTATCATTAATAAAAGCAAAGATCACTAGTAATCATATTTAAAAAGGTTGATGGACCATAAAACTTGTGCATTACATTGTAAAGCTTCTAAAGTCCTGCATCATTATTTGAGAACCAAACATTATAGGGTTGCTTTAAACACTGTACATAAATTATTAGAATTTTCTTTCTTTTTCAAATGTTTCCCAAATTGTGTTTAACAGATGAAGTAATTTGCCACAATATTTCCTATAACGTTTTTTTTTTCTTCTGGGGACTGTCTAATTTGTTTTTTAAAAAAAGCATTTTTTTAATCTTTAAAAATATCTATAAATATTCTGTACTGTCATCATGGCAAAGATAAAAGAAATCAGTTATTAGAAATGAGTTATTAAAACGATTATGTATTTAGAGATGTGAAAAAAGGAGGCTAATCATTCTGACTTCAACTGTATATATAAAAATTTAGAGAAGCAAAGTAATTGTATTTTTTCATTATCCAAATATATTTTAAGAATAATTCTATTTTTCAGCTAAAGAATATCACATTTTACATTCAACTAAAGGAGGTCAATTGCTAATGCTTAAAAAACAATTAAATGTTTTAGAAATGTGATAATATGGTATGTATGAACTATGTTGTCATTCATTTAAAACATTTTGTGTTTTGATGGATATGTTGTGGTGCCACGGTGGCCTAGTGGGTAGCACGATCGCCTCACAGCAAGAAGGTCGCTGGTTCGAGCCTCGGCTGGGTCAGTTGGCATTTCTGTATGGAGTTTGCATGTTCTCCCCGTGGTTGCGTGGGTTTCCTCCGGGTGCTCCGGTTTCCCCCACAGTCCAAAGACATGCGGTATAGGTGAATTGGGTGAGCTAAATTGTCCATATTGTGTGTTTGTGAGTGAGTGTGTATGGATGTTTCCCAGAGATGGGTTGCAGCTGGAAGGGCATCCGCTGCGTAAAACAAATGCTGGATAAGTTGGCGGTTCATTCAGCTGTGGAGACCCCGGATTAATAAAGGGACTAAGCCGAAAAGAAAATGAATGAATGAATGGATATGTTGTTTAAAATTTGAGTTATTTTTATTATATTTTTGTCAGTGTTGACAATTATTGTCTATGAGCTGAAATGTATTACTACAGTAGGTCAAGCAATTAAATTACTGAGTAAAACAGTTACTTTTAACACTACTTCTACTTTTACCTTTTAAGTAATTAGATAATTTTTAAAATAATTTAAATATGATGTAATTACTAATTAATTGCTTTTTATGAAGTAACTTACTCAACAATGGTTGCACTAAAGTACCGTTCTATTCACAGACTTTATATAGCAAGTGTGTTAAATGGAAAACTTCTATAGGGCCTTTTATTATTAAGATACATCAACAGATTTGAAATCATTTTTAACTAACTTTTTATTATTATTATTATTTTTTTACTTTTATGTGATATGCTAGAGGAGTGGAGACAAGAATGCATGGGGAACAGAGAGAGGAGATGAATTGGCGAAGGACCATGCTCCAGAAATCTAACTCGGGTCTCTGTGAGACTCCAGTCTATTGGCGACAGTGATATGAAACAAACTTTAATGACAGTATGTACCTTTGCAGGTCAGGTGCAGTTTTGACCATTTGGTTTCCTCACAAGTAACTGAATTAGATGCTGTTGAATCAACTGGCTCATGTCCACTGATGCACTTAAATGTTACTTTGGATCCATGTGGAAAAAGTTTTTTGGAGCTGAATTCCTTTGTTAAAATGACTTTTCTTCCAAAATCAGGCAGACTACAAGGCTCTTTAAACATAAAAACAAGAAATATTAATTAAAGTCAATTTTTTTATTTTTTTTACTAATTAGTAATCATTTGTTTTTTTATTTTTCACCAACCACATTCTTACCAATGCACCTGGGTGGTTCAGGGCTCCATCCTTCTCCTGTACAGGAAATTTCCTTTACTCCTTTCAGTGTATAGAGATTTTCACATTTATATTCTATAAAGTTTCCAATTTTGTATGGGGGAGCTTTTCCACCAATTCTAATTAAATGTGGAATTTCAGGTTTTGGACACCCATCTGCAAAATAAGAAAATAAATACATTTATAAAAGTGATTTGTATTTATCCAAAATCTCATACATCAACAAAAAAATATCTTACTTTTACTTAATTCTTTAAGACTTTAATTCTTTTACCGATATTTCAGCCACAACTTACCCAAACATCTGGGTGGGTCTGGTTTAAAGGTACCATCATCAGAACAATGAAGGTTTGGACTTCCACTAAGACTAAACCCAGGGTTACATCTGTAGGTCACGACTTGCGAATATTCATAACTTTCCAGAGGCTCATCTAGAAGACGTCCATTTTCTATAGTTGATGGTGCCTCACATTTCACAACTGAATAGGGAAAAAAAAAACATCCAGGTTCATTTTGTGGTGCAACACATAGGAGAGCACATCATTTTTATACTATTCAAGTGTGCCTCTAAAAGAATTTGATATTTTGTTAAAATTTCATTCTCAAACTCACATTGACAGGTAGGATCTGTGCCATCCCATCCTCCATCTCGACACACTCTTTGACTTAACCCAAACCCAACTAACCTGTATCTGAAAGTGAATATTTCTCTCTTATAAAACAATTAAAGACAGCAGACAGTCCAAAACAGCAAATTACAGTATAATTCATTTAAATCTTCTGACTCACCCTGTGTTACAAATTGGTTTAATTGTGTCGCCAAATAAAATTCCAGTTATTTCATACCTCCCATTTGCAAGTTCTGGAGGACTTCCACAGGTTTTCCCTGTAATTGATACAATATATTAAGCAGCTGCACAATTTATAATACATACATCTCCAAGTGCAAGGTAGTTGCAAGTTTTGGGTTTGCAAGAAATTATTATTAGATATATTATTAGAAGAACTATTTAATTGCATTGTTATTTGGCTGTCAGCAGACATGTTATAAATAATACAGATTTTGGCTTAGGTGAATAATATATACACTGGTCAGAAGCTGATCCTTTCTGGTCAAAAGTTGGGATTTGTTGTACTTTTATTTTTTAACTTTTTCTGCATTTATGTAATGAAAAATACTTTAGTAAAACTGTAAAATTACAATTTAAAATAATTAAAATTTTCGACCTCACTGACTGGAGTGTTTTTGAAGCTGCTGCAAACGATCTGGATGAGCTCACAGAGACTGTAACATCTTGTATCAGTTTCTGTGAAGACGTGTGCATTCCTACCAGGACTCAACTCACATACAACAATGACAAACCATGGTTAAACTCAGACAGCTATGTCAGGCCAAAGAGGCTGCTTACAGCAATGGTGAGAGAGGCTTGCATAAACAGGCCAAATACACATTGGAAAAGGAGATAAGAGTCGCCAAAAGGGAGTACTCTGAGAAACTAAGGAGTCAGTTCTCTTCCAGCAACTCAGCATCCATGTGGAAAAGTTTAAAAAAAACATCACAAACTACAAGTCACTATCCCCCAGCACTGTAAACAACGAACAACTTGCTAACGACCTGAATGAGTTTTACTGCCGGTTTGAGAAAACCCCCTCACACCCACTCTGAACTGCTCTTCACGCCAATATCCAGTTGGCCACGCCAGCCTGTTTAAAATCCTGTGCTGACCAACTGGTGGCGCTAACATCTGTGGTCATGAAATCGTTTGAAAAACTGGTGCTGGCCCAACTGAAGGACATCACTGAACCCTCGTTGGACTCTCTTCAGTTTGCCTACAGAGTAAACAGGTCTGTGGATGATGCAATCAATATGGGACTGCATTATGTTTTGCAACACCTAGACAGACCAGGGACCTATGTGAGGATCTTGTTTGCTGACTTCTTAAACTTCTGTCCAAATTAACTCTGCTCTCCGTGCCCACCTCTGTCTGTCAGTGGATCAACAGCTTCCTAACGGACAGGCAGCAGCTGGTGAAGCTGGGAAAATCCTCATCCAGGACCTGCACAATCAGCACTGGCGCCCCCCAGGGGTGTGTCCTCTCCCCTCTGCTCTTCTCTCTGTACACGAATGACTGCACCTCAAAGGACTCCTCTGTCAAGCTCCTAAAGTTTGCAGACGGCACCAGCCTTATCGGCCTCATTCAGGGCGGTGATGAGTCTGCTTACAGACAGGAGATTAAGGAGCTGGCTCTCTGGTGCAGTCACAACAACCTGGAGCTGAACACGCTCAAAACAGTGGAGATGATAGCGGACATCAGAAGAAACCCTCCTGCTCTCCCCCCACTGAGCATCATGGACAGCACTGTGGCAGCAGTGGAGTCATTCAGGTTCCTGGGCACCACCATCTCTCAGGACCTGAAGTGGGATACTCACATTGACTCCATTTTAAAAAAAGTTCAACAAAGGCTGTACTTTCTTCGTCAGCTGAGGAAGTTCAACCTCCCAAAGGAGCTGCTGAAACAGTTCTACGCCTCTATCATTGAATCAGTCATCTGCACTTCAGTAACTGTCTGGTTTAGCTCAGCTACCAAATCTGACCTTCGAAGACTACGTCGAATAGTTCGAACTGCTGAGCGAATCATTGGTACAACCCTCCCTACTCTCCAAGAACTGTACTTATCCAGAGCGAGCAGAAGTGCTGCCAAAATCACTCTGGACCCCTCACACCCAGCACACTGCCTCTTTGAACTTTTACCTTCTGGTCAACGCTACAGAGCACTATGCACCAGAACAGCCCGACACAGAAACAGTTTCTTCCCCCAGGCAATCCATCTCATGAACACTTGATGATAATAATTGTGGAACCAACACCACTCCTTGCAATACACTTTTTACACACACATAAACTATTTAACAACACACTTTACATGCCAATTTGCACATAACAGCTGCACATATAATGTATATAGTAATACACCTGTACATACACTTATCAATTTGTATATTTGCATTTAACACTTACTTCTATTTTATAAATATATTTATTATCTGTTTTTTGTCCTGTCTCTGTAATTCTGTTGCACTGTAGAAGCTCTGTCATGAAAAACAAATTCCTCGTATGTGTAAACATATCTGGCAATAAAGCTCTTTCTGATTCTCTTTTTGAAATGTTTGTTTTTTTATTGTGTGTAGTTATTAATTAAAGACACATTAAATTGTTAGAGAGTGACAGCAGATACAAAAAAATTTCTTTTTTTTTTCGTTTTTAATGTATTTCTTTCACAAGATAATGTAATGCATTGGTGATGCAGCCTTGGTGAGCAGAAAATACTTCTTTAAAAATCCTTAAAACTCTTACTGATGCCAAACTTTTGAGTGGTACTGTTTATGACATTTTATTTAACCATTTAATTTCCACTTAACACCCTACTATGCAAAATAAGGTCAACCAGGAAGTTACAATGACTGTTGAAAGGTTAAGAGGAAATGTGTTATGCTGCAATGTGTCTTGCATCAATAACAAAATCTACACATTTGTATATCCACTGTTTTACAAATAGCATATAAATTGGTTAATGTAGCAAAACAATGATTCATTTGTGACCCAAAATGTTTTACAACTTTTTTTTACAACCATCCACTATTTGAAAAAAGCCATATTTTATGATAGAAATTGGCAGTACATACTTGTGCAACTGAGCCCCAGATTTGTCCACTGGCTTTGCCTACAAGTAACTGATTTAGATGCCCTTGAATCAACTGGTTTGTGCCCAGACATGCACTCAAATGTTAAAGCAGATCCATCTGGGAAAGTTTGACCTGGACTATAATATCTTGATAAGGTAACATTCCTTGATTCAAAAAAAGGCAGGGAACACTGTGCTGTGGAGAAAAACAAATCATACAGTAATAATCTGATTCAGTATTTCAAGAAAACACTAGTAATTGGGCAACATCTTGCTGTTCAGATAAGAAACAAAAATGGCATATATGCATGATACCATCATTTTAGTCTTTGCCTTGTGTTAAATGTGTATCTAACATTTTGTGGAGGATTTTGCTTGTCAGTTTTGTTCATTTTTGTTGTTTTATAAGGCAGCACGGTGGCTCAGTGGTTAGCATTGTGGCTTTACAGCAAGAAGGTCACTAGTTTGAATCCTGCCATTTCTGTGTAGTTTGCATGTTCTTTCTGTGTTCGTGTAGGTTTCCGTTTTTCCCCACAGTCCAAAGACATGCACTTTAGGTGAATTGGGTAAATAAAATTTGCCATAGTTTATGAGTGTGTGTGAATGAATGAGAGGTTTGTGGGGTGTGTGGGTTTTCCCTGTGCTTGCTTGCAGTTGGAAGGGCATCAGCGAGTGAGCTTGTGAGTGAATGTGTGTTTTGAAAATATTTGTTATAACAAAAAAGCTGTCTTATCCCTCATGCAGATCTACACTGTAAAAAAA
>CAIGQQ010006052.1:9820511-9834288 GCA_903798035.1 Danio albolineatus | reverse complement strand
TGCTATTTACACTAAGTGCAAATAGCAAGAGATGCTATTTACACTAAATGCAAATAGCAAGAGATGCAATTTACACTGAGTTCAAATAGCATCAGATGCTATTTACACAATATAGCAACAAATGGTATGGTAGATGCTATTTGCACTCAGTGCTTATAGAATGTATATATGCCATTTACACTGTGTTTATAGAAGGTAGACACTATTGCAGTGTTACTAAAAGTATGCTGCTACTTACACAAAAAAAATTAAGCATAGTTTATTTAGCAAGTCTTAGTGTAAACCATTTTAATTATTGTTTTTCAATTAGTCAAAGGATGGTATTTACACTAATAAACAGTAAATGCTGTTTACAGTACACTTAAGTGTTAATAGATGGTAGATGCTATTTACACTAAGTATTTAAACAAAATGTAAGTAGAAGGTAAATGTTTGATATTTATACTGTATTAATAAAAGGGATATATATGCACTAAGAGCTGAAAGAAGGTACACCTAAATGTTGCACTACACCTATATACTAAAACAAAATATACTAATCAGTGAAAAAAGTGCAGGATCAATGACTGTAGGATAATTTTCAATCCTTGAAGACATCTATAGATATAACAATGTCAGGATTATATGATTTGTTCTAAAATGTATAGAATCATTATAAATTATAGAAACAAACACAACACATTTTAAAATAAACACAATTTATTTATTTTTTTGTCATTCTTGTCATGAAAAGCATCATCGTCTGCTGCAAGGCCTCTCCATTCTGAAAAACAATCAAAAAACAAACAAAAACAATAATAAACATATGAATGGCTAACTTGCAGCTGTCTCTACAAATTAAGCTAAAACATTAACATGAAAAACTCACTTCAGCACTTTGCAATCTTCCAGTAAGTTTGTGTTTAATGTATTTTAACACATCTATGTCTTTCTGCTTGGTGAATTTATTTATTTTCTTCTGCTACAAGCTCTCTGCATTCTGGGAAAAACAATGGATTTATTTGTTAATTAGTTGTCTCTAGATATTATGTTGCATTAAAATGACCAATAACATAGTAAAATGTTCCTGCTCCTGTTACAGTGGAGAGCTAGGAATTTCCAACAACACAAGCAACAGTGATCTTTGATGACAAGATGAAGGCTTGCCTAATAATGTGATAAGCTGAAAAATGTTTTACAATGTAGATTGTGCCAAAGAAGCTTCACATAGAAGGTTATAGTAAACTGAAACATTGTCAGTCCAGTTTTTAGTGTTGGAGTTCAGTTTAGTTCAGTGTGGTTTAATATTCACTGCTGAGAGTCCAAACACTGAAGAGTAATCCATCGATGCGCAGCTCTACATATATAAAGTATATAATAAAGTGCATCTCAATGAATTACTGTACAATGTCATCAAAAAAGGTTGTAATTTTAGTTATTCAATTAAAAAAGTAAAACTCATAAATAGATTCATTACACATAGACTGATGTATTTGTTTACTTCTTTTTATTTTGATGATTGTGGCTTACAGCTAATGAAATCTCAGAAAATTAATGTTACTTAAAACCATTAAAAGAAAGAGGATTTAAAATAGAAATCTTGCACTATGAATATGTACAGCACTCAACACTTGTTCAGGACTATTTTGCATGAATTACTCCAGCAATGTGACGGTTGGTGGCACTGCTGATGAAGCCCAGGTTAGAGCCCTGCATTTGAGCCCGAGCCCGTCGGGGCCCGACTTTTTTGTGCCCCTCGGGCCGGGCTTCGGGCCTATTTTTGCGTCTTAGCTAGCGCGCATATCGGGCTTCGGGCCTGCTTTATAAAAAACGTCAAAAAAAGTTCAATGACATCTAATGCGCGCCGTCCGTCCGGAGGCGCCAGTGGTGCCTTGCCTAGAGATTTGTAACCACGTGAAACTGTGAAAAATGAAAGAGGAAAGGTCCGGTCAACTTTTCAAATAGTGACAACTTTCTAATTTAATTAAATGCATATTTAATGCGATCAATTCGAAGTAGTTTAAATAGTTTTGTTGGTCAGTTATTTTCTAAATAAAACAGAAGAACGAATAACATCTGAGTGAAGTGCTTAAAAAAAAAACGTCTGCTGGTGCGTCAACAATGGCAAAACACAAACTGGATTGTTAACTGGTCAGATTAATATTAAATTATTATTTATTGAAATAAAATAATAATTGACGTGTCTATTTTGTGTCTGACATATTAAATCTTGCATTTTAAAATACTGATTTGTTTACAGAACAAATCAAAGCATACAGAACATAACAGAGCATCTTCACGCACCTGCAGTGTTTCCAACAGCAAAGAAATGAATAAACTAATAGAATAAACTAAATAAAAAGAATAAAATAGTCCTGCCCTAGATATTTTTTCATTTAAATGAATATTTAGATTAAAAAACGAAAACACCGACTGAATCCTTTTTAAGAAGCGGCATATGCTGTTTGTCTAATCATGTTCTTTTCTTCCATCAAATAAAAATATCAGGCTACCTCGAATCAATTGCATTAAATATGCATTTAATTAATGCTCCACTGCTAGTATAATATTACAAAACCCCTGCCAACATTTTTAACATAAGTCATTAGTTTATGTCTTATAGATATAGATTATGTCTTATGATTATGACTTCTTTCCTCCGTCTCACTCGCGGTTCATAAATGTATATTATATAAGAACTATTAATAACTGTAATCTTATAAATGGAAAAAAGTTGGTTTGTTAGCCTAGTTGTACACTAAATTATCAAAACTATAGCCTATTAGTTGAGTTTATGATGCATATCTAGGACGGAGGCGGTCAGCATCAGCGCAGGTTTGGCAACTCGTCTGTGTCAATCTGCAATATTCTTTGCTTCTTTGGCAAACGTGTTGTCGGCACGTGTGGTCGCACGTGTTACCGTCCCGCAAATATGTTGCACATCAGGGGCTGATCACTCCGAGCGTGCCTTTCAGTTGCAAAAGCGCGCCGCACTGCCTTCATGTTGACAAGAAAAAAAGACGCGCGGTGTGCTTTATGTCATTAGGAAACGACTGAATGCGCGCGAGTGTTCAAACACAAACAAACAAAAAACTCCAATAATTTCTCTAAATCATTCTGATAAAAAAGGAAACGCAAAATATCAGTTCTCTATTAAATACAAATCTGGTCTATTTTAATGGCTGCATAGGCTGATGTTAGGCGGGAAAAAAAAACGGGCTTCGGGCCGGATTCGGGCCAAAAATTTTGATAATCTGTCGGACAAGGGCCGGGCTTCAGCCTGTGCGTCTCGGGCCAGGGTCGGGCTCGGGCTCAGATTTAAGGCCCGTGCAGGGCTCTAGCCCAGGTTTCGCTAATAGTGGCCTTCAGCTCTTCCGTATTGTTGAATTTGGTGTCTCATATGTTTCTCTTCATGATGCACAACAGTTTCTTTCATAAGAGTTTTTGGTCGGGGGAGATTGCTGGCCAATCACATACAGGGACACCATGAGCCTTAAAACACATACTTTTTGCAGTGTGAACAGGTGACAAGTCCTGCTGGAAAATCAAATTAGCATCTCCATAAAGGTTTGATTTTTCCAGCAGGACTTGGACACCTGTCCACACTGCAAAAAGTACTAATACCTGGTTTAAGGACCGTGTTATGCCTGTATTTGATTGGCCAGCAAACTCACCTGACCTAAGACTCATATAATCTATAGTTAACAGAAAGATGTGAGACACCAGACCCAACAACACAGAAGAGCTGAAGGTTCTTAGAGCAACCTGGGATTCATAAGACCTCAGCAGTGCCATAAACCGACTTCCTCCATGTCATGTCACATTACTGAAGTAAATCATAAAAACAAGAACTGATTGCTGTACTTGTTCATACCTTTCAGTAGTCCAACATTTGTGTTACAAATCCTTTTTTATTGGTCTTAAGTAATATTCAAATGTTCTGAGAGACTGATTTGAGTTTTCATTAGCTGTAAGCCACAATGATCAAAATGAAAAGAAATAAACACTTGAAATAAATCAGTCTGTGTGCAATAAATCCTTATAATAAATGAGTTTCACTTTTTTTAATTGAATTACTGAAAGTAATCATCTTTTCGATGTCATTCTAATATATTGAGATGCACCTGTATTTTATCTGTGATCACATTTTCTAAAAAGATGTCTAGACATGCAGTGTAGAGTACCATTACAACTAGACTAACACTAGAAATGTCTACAGAACACCTGAAGTATAGAGACAAGTGACATTTTATGTTTATGTGAAAACAATTTTATAAACACAGTTTACCTAGTTAATTAGTTAATTTACTCACTGTCAGACCATCAAAGGTGTAGGTGATTAATTTGGCTTTGACCATCAATTTGTATCATATGAATCCCCAAGAACCATGGGTAAAACTATGTTTTACTGTCCCACTGGAGTACAAGGTAACCTACAGATTGGGGCCTGAGGATGAGTAAATAACACCACATTTGCATTGTTGGATGAACTGTCCATTTCATCTGAGATGAGCCAAAACAGATCCACACCTTGGATTTAATTTTAAAGTAAAATATTCATTCATTTATTCATTCTCTTTTCGGCTTAGTCCCTTTATTAATCAGAGGTCACCACAGCGTAATGAACCGCAAACTTATTCTGCACATGTTTTACACAGCGGATGCCCTTCCAGCCACAGCCCAACACTGGGAAACACCCATACACACTCTTGCACACACTCACATGCACTACGGCCAATTTAGCTTACCCAATTCAACTATAGCGCATGTCTTTGGACTGTGGGGGAAAACCAGAGCACCTGGAGGAAACCCACACCAACACGGGGAGAACATGCAAACTCCACACAGAAATGCCAACTGACCCAGCCGAGGCTCAAACCAGCGTCCGTCTTGCTGTGAGGCGAACGTGCAACCCACTGTGCCACTGTGTTGCCCTAAAAAAAACAATAACAAAATAAATAAAAAAAAAATAATAAAAAGCTTAATTCTGCATGGTATCATCAATTATTTGGCAACTGACCATTTGCAGAAACAAACCACAACTTGACCCAGCAGTTTGTAGCATGACATAAATTGAACTCGATGTCCAGCCCTCCCGAATTTATATTTAAAAACAAGCTCATGTCGTTGTGAAACTGCTGTTAGAAAGAAAAAGAGGTCTTAAAGCCTGATTGAAAACCCAGATGCCGAACCAATATATACTACAAAATCTTGAACACAGTATAGCATATAAAACATACCACCAATGGAACAGGAATCCACGTTGCTTTGCTGTACTTTTGGGTAAATTAGGTAGAAAGACTTTGTGCTCTGGAATGTTGAAAGCAACTTAGAACCGGTGACTGAACCTGCACACTGGTAGTAAAGCCCACTGGAAATCCTGAAATTGCACCTGTGAAATAAAAGTTATTCAAAAAAAGATTTGTATATCCAAAGTGATTATAGATGGAAAAAAAGAGAAAAAACAATAAAAATATATATGCCTTATCACATACCCATGTTTTATAGTCTCTTTTCCTCCAAAATTGCACAAGGAAACACTGAAAGACAAACACTTTAATCTCTGATTTTGAGGCCAGGATGCGCAGATAAGTATGAACAACCTAAACAAAAAGAAACAAGATCAATAGTTATTACAGTACAATCAGTACACAGTTTTATTCAGTATTAGATTATAAAATTGTTAACTTTAATATTGAATAAAAAGTAGTACAGATATTAAATTAAAATCACCCAGTAGGTGGCGGTATGACATTATCTTGAGATATTAATGGATCAGTAAATAATTAATGATGCATTTATAGATGACTTTCTTACCAGGTAACATAAAAAGATTTTAATATACATTTGTTTTACTCATACTGGAACATTTACAAATAATAGGCAATATAAATATATATGCATAGCAGCATTAAAGTAATAAATAAATCCATTATTGAGGAAATAAACTTAATTAATAAGTGAAAAGGTTGAAAATATATACTTTAATTATTAAACAATAGATTACTCATATTACAAATAACTTAAACAATAATTTTCAAACTCAGAAATCAGTTTGGTATTAAAAAAATAATTTTTTGGACACGTCCAATAATTTAATAGACCTAAAAATCACAATATGCAATGTTAATATTTTCAGTTGTAAATTTTCCCAAGTATTCCATTCATTCAAAGGTAAACTGGAACTAACAATACACTGATACTTAACAGTATATTCTTCATTCATTCATTCATTCATTTTCTTTTCGGCTTAGTCCCTTTATTAATCCGGGGTCGCCACAACGGAATGAACCGCCAACTTATCCAGCATTTGTTTTATGCAGCGGATGCCCTTCCAGCTGCAACCCATCTCTGGGAAACATCCATACACACTCAGAAACACACACCATGGACAATTTAGCTCACCCAATTCACCTGTACCGCATGTCTTTGGACTGTGGGGGAAACCGGAGCACCCGGAGGAAACCCACGCAACCACGGGGAGAACATGCAAACTCCACACAGAAATGCCAACTGACCCAGCCGAGGCTCGAACCAGCGACCTTCTTGCTGTGAGGCGATCGTGCTACCAACTAGGCCACCGTGGCGCCCAGTATATTCTTCATTTCCTGAAAAACAATTAAACATCAACACCACTTACTACCATTGGTAGTGAAAATATCATTTCAGTTTAGTTTTTTCCTTAAATATACAAAATATAAAAAGATGCAAGTTATACCTGACACTAATATGATCACTTTAAACTTGGTTTTATGAAATCTCATACTGTTCCTGTTTTAAATGTGTACAAATGCTGAAATTTAGAGACACTCACTAAATATGTGAATCTCAAAACTTCAACCTCAAGCAGAATTTATGCACATTGATTGAAGTGCGTGTAAAAATAAATAAATAAATAAAAATAAAATTTAAAAAACAGCATGTGCTGGTAAGGCATGTTTATATGCTGTTCTCAAAACGAGCAAACCTGCATCTACATCACCAGCATATGCTGTTTTTCACCAGGAAAGCAAAGCAAAAAGTAATAAGGATGCAGCACACAATCGATCTTAGAATTATAATAACTTAATATGAACTTCATTTTGCTCAAAAATCAGATGGTCACATGCTCGAAAGTTAAAATAGGAAGCATGGCAGCAGTGGAGATTAGAAAAATGCACTTGAGAAATCAATTTTACGTTACATACAATATTATGTGAACGTAAGTAATACAGGTAGAACACATTATGTTACATAAATAGCTTTTTCGATGGTGTATCGCAGCGATATGCCAATTCAGTGATGCAAATCATGATTCTTATCATCCCTATTATTAGCATAATGTTACAAAACAAGACACACCATTCTACATGATGTGGAAATAACCAACTAAACACATAATACTGTTTGTAACATCCATGGCCGTTAAAAACATATAATAGAACTTGCAATAAAACTTGCAATAAAACTTGCAAAATGCAATAAAGTTAAAAACAGAACTTACCAAGAAATTAGCAGGTTAAAGCGTTCCTCCGCTCCGATTCGCTTCACCGCATCAACGTCTAACCGATCCCATGATACCGCTCGCGCAAAATTCAAATCTCCGCGCCTTAATTTGACCAGCATTTGACCCCGATTGAGGCACGTCAGGGCACGTCGCGACAGCTTTGACCTTGGTTAAACCTACTGTGGGCGGAGTTAGTGTAAATAGCCTTTGCCAACAAGGCGGGCTATTTACACTTAGTGCAAATAGCCACTCCGTTATTTTTAAACCCAAACAATGGGTTAAAAATGTCATTTTAAATCAGTTCGTTTTAGTTTAAATTTTACCCACGGGATAAATAGGCATGTCTGTTGTGTTTGTGTATTTTGCAGCACACTGCACATTTACATATTGCACAAGACACTGTGTCAGGTTGAAAACAACTGCATTTTTTGTACTTCGCTTCACTGCATCTCAAATGTTTTAAAGACAGCATACTAAGGGCCTTTCACAAGAGCCTTTTTTGCAGATTTTCCATTATTTTGTCTACAATATGTAAACATGCACTACAAAGATGTGTGTCACATTGTGCTTGCTTCTTTCCGCATTTTCAAAATGTGGCATGCAATTTTTGTAAGAGTGAAAACCTGTTCTGTTTGAATATCCTGCTGTGTGTGAACTGCTCCTTACAAATTCTAATACACGTTTTTCTTATATTACAGAGTTTCAAGCTTTTAAAAGGAAGACAAAAGCGTATGTATAAAAAACATTTCTACATTCCATGTTGACTAAATTTGTTTATTAGAATTCTATTAAATACACATTTGATGGATAAAGAGGTTTTTAAGTTTCAAAATAAAAAAGGGTAACACAGTTGTATTTATTTCTGTCAGTTACAACTTACAAGTGTTTTATATGAGCAAAATATAATTACAAACATTTTAGTCAGGAATATTTTGAGAAAAAAAATACCCTGTTTAAGATTTAAAAAGTGCAACTCTAGTATATATATATAAATATCACACGAGTAGCAGTGTGATATGGCTGTGTATCAGCAGTGGTGGGAAGCATGTGTTGCCTCGAGGCTACAGGCCCCCCACCAGTGCCAATATACAGCCATATCGCACTGCTACGAGTTTGATATCGTGTTTATACAACAGTTTGTGTGTTTAAAAAGAAAATCAAACGCAGAGAGTCTCACTTTGGAGCAAGTATTTGAATGATTCTCTAGCTTAATGTCTAAAGTGATGACAAAACAGGTCATTTTTGCTCACATTTTAAGATTATAAAACTGAACGACATGAAATGCCATCAATCTAGAGATTTCCCAGCATTTCTCTGTTGCAATCAGGATCACAATAATTAACCCCGAAAGCAAAGCAAACACTACCAGTTTCTGTGGTTTAAATATAGCACAACAAAATACAAAAGAGAGATCGAATTATAATGTCACTTACCTGATTTTTAATGATTTGTTCAGCTGTAGTTTGAAACTTACGCTGAGAAATGGCTGTTTTTCTGTCATCTTGCGGCGGAACATCAACCAACACTTTCTTTGGTCTGCTCAGACAGGCTGATAGCGGCCGATGACACTGAATCCGATGGTGCGAAATTATAAATATTTATATAATAGGTACTATCCGTAAAAATAAACTGCATAGTTGCAATCTGAACAACTGCATTCTTGACCAAAAAAAAAGCAAAAGTACATTATGTTGTCCAACAGCAGCCATATTTGTTAAACTGTAGAGTTTCCTTTGCTTGTCGCTGTATGTGGGCAGAGTACACAAGGATGAAGAGGCTGTACAAGTGCTGCTATTTGCAGAATATCTCACGGCTATCAGCCAATTAGATTCAAGAACCTGACAGAACTGTATGAATAATTTTTGGTTTGGCTATATTACAGTAAGCTTTCTATGCATGCAAAATCACTTTATATTCAACCTAATGCCCACAACCCAGTTTGACTTCTAAATCAAAGGAGGAATAAGCAGCTGTTTGAGGCTTTAATGTCCTGTTACTGTTATTTCTAGCAAAAACGGCCCCACCTCCAGTTCCATCTTCAGCCTCATCTACAGCGCCATCTACAGCCCCACCTCAGCTGGTCCCAACTTATGGTCCTGTAGCATTCTTATATTGTAAGTCATCTTTTGCTTTCAATTAACAGTTTGTTTTTTCTTTTAACCGACAGTGGAGATGAAAATGAGACAACCTACTATTTCCTAAATTTCAAGGTCACCGATTTGTCTTGCTTGAAGTTATCTTGAATAAGGGTGCTTTCACAGCTCGGCTGAATCGCACAAGAGTTCGTTTTCTCTCTTGGTGCGGTTCGTTTGGGTTCGTGTCAATGTGGTACACTCGAATACGCACCAAAAAAAAGCATACCGAGACCTACTTGAAGAGGTGGTCTCGATACGCTTTTAAATAAACCCTGGAACGGTTCATTTGTGGTGAGAACATGATCCGAACTAAAACAGACCCTACCACAAAAAGTTCTGCACCTTTTTGAACTAATCCATCTGCCGTAGTCCAAAAACCCATTGGCATTTTCCCACACATTAATTCTGACCAATCAAACAGTAGTTTAGGAAATATATTCTTTAACATCTGGCCAATGGGTGATGTGTATTTTGTCACATGACTGCATTTTGGTAATTTTCAACTTGTTCTGACCAAAGCAATCAGTGTGATGTGAAAAGACCCAAAACGGCTGAACAATGCTACAATGTATCATTTATTGCCCTTAGTCTGGACCAAATGAACCAAACCACAGATGTGAAAGCCCCCTAAGAGCAGTTTTTAACCTATTTAATGAATTATATCCTACGTTCGTTGCCGACATCAGCCAGCAAATTTCATGCAGGACAATGAGCCCCATTACACAGAAAAAAATTAATAAAGCAGTTCCGGTAAGCTAAAAACAATGAAATGGCACCCCAGAGACCTGATGTAAACCTGATTGAACATTTCTGAAAAATCAATAGAGACAAAGTTATGGCTAAAAAACCCCAAAACAAAACACTACAGTCAATGAACCATGGAAGAAACTAAAGATCAGAGTCACAGCATAGCTGAGAGACTATTGATTTAGAGTAATGTTCAGTGGCCCAGGCTCAAGTCAGTCAAAACTGTGACCTGCCTCTTTTTTTTGTTGTCTAATTTTTCCCTCTCACTGTATATACAGTAACTTTAATTTGAAAAGCCACCACCAGATGGAGCTACTCCATCCTCTATATGTCTTTCATATTGATTGAGTAGTGCCATCCTAATACATGACTGATGACTCTGTGTTACGTTTCTACCTCCACAGCTTTTGGATCACGTTTTGGAAAGCCAAAAGGACCTCGAAATAAGCCAGAAACATGGGTCTAGCTCATATAAAATGCAAACAACAACAACAACAAAACAAAGAAAGGCTTACAAGAAAGTGCAACAGAAGATTTTCTGTGAAAATATTTCCTTCGGCTTAGAGAGACTGTGCTTTTCAGGCATAGCAGATTAACCTTACAGAATAGATGGACATTTATAAAGACTGTGCCTTTGTCAATGACTTCAACATCTTTTAAAAGGTATAGTGGCCTTTTTAAACAGCAAAGCATGTTGCAGATATATTTAAGCAACTCAAATGTAAATAAAATGATTTCATGTGTGCAACTAAAGCAAGATAATAAAAAGGGATGAATGTACCAGATAGTAGACGCTCCTGTAATCTTATAACATTTTAATGTATTTTATAACGTACACAGTTATAGGCAACCATAGCCAGTCCACCATCACGTTAGCCTTATCGTTCTCTGAAGATGACAGAAGATCATGTGAATAAACCTACGTAAAGTGTATGGTTTGTGACAGTCTGTGTTTGCGCTCATCGCCATACTTTCGATTCCTGCTGCAGTCAGAGAGCCTCCTTTAAGAAATGCTTGACCCCGGTACACTCATAAAATGGTTTATTTTAAAAAAATACAGAAGTCTATGCATTCCATTGCATTTATACACAATTGAAAAGATCCACATGACAGTTCTATTAAATGTGACTTAGCATTTACAAAACATTACTTTGACTATGCTCATAATCGACCATCTAATTAGTCCTTAAAAATCAATGAAGTCCAAAAACCTTTATACAAATATCAAACAGAGCAAATAATGAATCAAACACACAGAGCATGCCTTGATCCCTAAGTGGATTTTTTCCTATGTTACAAACGACCATCAAAAACCTGATCAACACAAAACAAAAGAGAAACTAGCTGCCAAAAGTCAGAAGAAACATAGAACGCTAAACCTTAAATATATCGTGAAACGGTAAGGTGTAAAAGCATAATTGTGTGTCGTTGAGCAAAGAACCTGTCTGAAACGGTGTATATATGACAGGATTCGTCAGTGGATGGGATATTCAAGGTGAAAGCGTGAAAGCGTTTTTCTTTTATTACACAAATGTTAATATGCAGAGTCTGAAACGGAGGAAGTGCCATAAAATTATTATTTAGGTTTTCACACCTGCATATTTAATTTTTCTTATCTTAATTATAATAAAAAAGGGAAACAAAAGAAGCTGATTTGATCAATATTGCACGATTTTTTACTATACGGTCTCTTTTTTTCCCCCCATTCTCATTATTTAAATGATCACCTGCTGTTGATTCTGGATTAGTAGAATTTGTTTCACCAAGTAGGCGTGATTTTTCCGCACAGAATACCCAATCATTGCTTATTGCCAGACTATGAAATTGCATCTCAATGAATGCTTTGTACAACTAGAATAACATCAATTAGCTTAATAGCAGACAATTAAAGACGTGAGAAAAGGCACTCGTTTATACGGGATGCGTTTGATTAGATCGTTTTGTTGAAACCGTAATCAATGTGGACTGATTTTCTTGCTGGTGTGAAATTACATTCAAATCAGTCAGTAGCGATACTTGGCGTCAACGGAAAAACTACTGCCCATAACCCTTAAAAAATAAAAAACTGTCTGTTTTAAGACTTGACTCCTGTTTAAAGGAAACACATCGACATGTGTGGAAACATTACTGACAAGCAACTACACTTAACAAGTGAAAGCTAAATTGCACTCGTCAGACTAAATCGGATAGCATAGCCAGCCTAGAATGCTTATCATAAATTACTATGGACAGCTCAAACACGTAGGAAACAAGTGTTATGCAACAGCATATTTCTTCTGCTACTATACTCATAAATAATATCAAATGCCTTTCGAAAGAGGGTTCGATTTGGGTAACAGATTATGAGAAGATCAACATACCATAACAGTTTTCTTGTACAAGAAATGCGCAGGAATTTATTCATATCTTGTTAATGTATATTATATTTGCACTCACTGGTTTTCAGAAGCAAAAGAAAGTCAACAAATGCTTAAAACGAAACAGGGTTAATCATTTGGGACATTTTTAAAAATGATGACATAAACAAAACAGCGTAAAATGAAGAAAAGCAGAGCACAAGTTTAAAAAAAGAAAAGATATTTCAGTTCTGACTCTAAAACTATTGAATAACATGAGCGAGAATCATGTGTGAAATCTGAATGGAAGCTTATTCCTTACATGAAGCTCTTGATACTTGATATCAGAAATACAGGTTCAACGGCTCAGTAATCTGAATGCATGGATTACATTACTCTCAAAAAAACACAGTAGTAGGATGCTTGACCAAAATGAAAAAGGCATCAGTATGTTGCCCCTGAGTGCAGGTTTGGTTATTATTATTATTATTATTACACTTTCATCTAATTTTCTGCTAAAGGTTGGACTAAGGTGGAATAGGTCTTCCAATGTCCAAAATTAAAAAACATAAAAAAGAAAAAGCGCAACGGCTTCTACGTACATTACAGACAGAAAACTAACGTATGACATAGAAATTCTTAAAAGACTGAATATTCTGGACAAAAAAATAAATAATTAAAACGAACAAACGAAAGTCCTATATCTCCTGCATACATGAGAGGTAACGCACAGGCTCCTCTTGTAGAATTACAGCTCCTTTTCCTTCAAGCCAAGCGGTTTCATCCAAAACACCAGAGCATGATCAATGGAAAAAAAAAGCCTTTTGAAAGTCATGAAACCGATCCCTACTTGCTAGTCTAGCTTAAATACGTCAAATACTTCAGACTGACATGGAGAAAAAAAAAAAACATAAAATAAGACTATTTTTTCTCTTTTAAGATATGATTGCTGCTCTCCACTTGTGACAGGCACTTTTTTCCTCACTTTTTGTTAGTAAAAACCAATTAGCAGATCAACACGCTGCACATGACGGCCTGACGGAAAAAGAGTCCCTCTTAAAGGAGATAATTCATCTCATTTACAATAATATATA
>CAIGQQ010006052.1:9795212-9815945 GCA_903798035.1 Danio albolineatus | reverse complement strand
AGAGAGAGAGAGAGAGAGAGAGAGAGAGAGAGAGAGAGAGAGAGAGAGAGAGAGAGATATCATGATATCATGTTTAAGCAAAACACCTTTAAATTGTTTGGTTAGAGTTGATTTGTTATACAGTACAACTACAAAATAGTAGTTTCAATATTCAAGTTATTAGCATTAACACTATAACAGTTCAGACTAAACAGTTCAGGAGGACAATTTCTTTTTTTTTATTCAGAAGGAATGCATTAAATTGATCAAAAGTGACTGTTAAGACTTATCTTTCTTTCTTTTTTACACAAATGGTTCTAATATGAAAAATTGTTACATAATAAATTGTAAATTCATTGCAACAATTCAGCAAAAAGTGTATCATTAAAACCATCAAGCAGGCCAACCACTTTACCACACAAGAGCATACTACATTCACGAGCAGCAAATCAACATATTCAAATGATTCCTGAAGGATCATATGACAAGACTAGAATCATTGTGAGCTGAATTTTTAGCTTTGCATCACAGGAGTAGACTACAGCTAAAATAGATCCAATTTTTTCTGCACGTTTGATGCAGATTAAATCCAGCCTTGGTGAGTAAATAAGTGACATCTTACAATAAGAATAAGAAGAATAAGAATGAGGATTTTAGACCCCATATTTTGGAGCAAACAAATAGACAAACTAAAACATCAAATTTTATAGTGTTGTGAACATTAAAGGAACAGATGCTAACAGATGCTAACAGATGCACTTTAAAAATGGTGGGTTAAACATAAACATTCAATTTTACAAATTTAAATAAATTGAACATAAAACAATTCATTAATTTATTTATTAATTTAATTATCAATAACTGTGTTATATTAGCTCATTTTAGTAGTTCAATGTAGTTTGAACAAAAGTAAGATATCACCACTTATAGCGGCAAAGTCTAAGAATCTCTGCTGTCGAACAGTGAATTAAATCCCCATTTGCACTACAAAACAGCATCAGGGCAAGGTCTTTCAAACTCAGTCATCTGTGAGAGATTACGTCCTGACCTTCAGAAACGGAGACTCCTCAAGCATGTCCAAGAACTCTGGGAAGAAATCTCCAACCTCTTCATCAACTGCACCCACGAGACTGATCTGCCTCATAGGACCAGCTCTATATGTCCCACAGCAGTAAGTGCGGCCCACCTGATAAAAACAAAACAAAAAAAAACAGCACTTCAGAGACAGGAAACATAACACTAAGAAGAACATATGTAAAGGCCAATTTACAACAATAATACAAACTAAAACTTCAAGTAAGGAATACTGGATGACAGCCTGTAAAAATATTTAATAACGTATTATACATATTTACAGAAATAAATGTACACCTTTGGCAAAACAAAGCTATACATTTAGATCTGAATCAGTCTTCAACTTAACCAAACAATACTGACTAGGAAAATTCTTGAATCAATTCTTATTGTGTGTGCTTAAGACGATGTAAACAATCTGTATTTCATCTCTATATCCTGAAGATGTTGTTGAGATCTTTCCAGTTGCCACACACACACACACACACACACGGCTAACATGACTCAGAAGGTCACGGTAGCCAATTGAAGCCAGTGGCAGTCAAATTAAACTGATTTATGGAAGGATTTCATGTTTAAATGAAATGACAGTAAATGTGAGATTAAACCGCTGTCGTTTGCAGATTGCCCACTAGAGCTAACACTGCATCTACACGGATGCAAACTGTGCGGTATGACTAACAACAATAGAAGCCACTATAAAGCCACTATCATCTCCACGATGGACGTCCAGCATTCTCCAGCCTCCGGCGCCAAGAATGCAGCTCTGCACAAGACGTTTGGCCATGGGAAAAATGGTCATGCCCAACTGAGCCTGGTTTCTCTCTAGGTTTTTTAATTATTCACTTTCGACAATTGGTGAAGTTTTTTCCTCGCCGCTGTTGCCACTGGCTTGCATGGTTCGGGACTTGTAGGGCTGCGCATCGATGGATTACTATTCAGTGTTTAAACTCTCAGCAGTGAATATTATGGCCCGTTTCCACTGAGTGGTACGGTACGGTACGGTTCGGTACGCTTTTAAGGCCGTTTCCACTGTCTAAAAGCGTACCGAACCGAACCGTACCACTTTTTAGTCACCCTTTGCAAAGGGTCCCAAGCGTACCAAAGAGTGACAAAAAGGCGGAGCTAGACGTGCAGCTGAACGCCATTGGCTTACAGAGATACATCATTTGCTCACGCAACAAGCAGAATGAAAACAAAGGACCCACCATGTTTAATACACAGCCGAGAGACAATGCTCCGAAATATTATCAGCATATAATAACGAGCCATGGTCGACCCGAGCTCAAACAAACTTTGTCGTCGTCTTGAACAGCCACCATGCCGAGAGAAGAGCAGATTCTTATGTGTTACGAGCCCATAAGGGCGAGCGCGTGAGGTTTCGCTTCTCTCTTGTGCCCGCGTGCGCGTCAATGTTTGAAATAACAAAGTTCTTAACCTGGACTATTATAAACTCGGAATGACGGAGTTACTCTCTAACGAGAGAATAATGATGGAGAGGCTACATGTACTGGTGAAGATAAAAGACACAGATGAGAGGTTTGCACAGACGGGGCTCTATTTCGTATTGTTTTTTAACCTAAATGAGGCGTAAATGTATGCTATGTCTAGTTTTTCTGTAATTTGGTAACATCGGAGACTGTGTGGGGCTGTATGTGTTCATATATGCTGCATTTATTTATTTATTTGATATAATCGCGGACCGTAGGCCATTTCGCATCATTGATCTGCAGTTATAATCAGATCATGTTCAGTCAGTAATGACACTTTTCACACCAGTGTTTATGTGTATAATAAAAAATCTGTTTTGTGAGAAGTGCTTCTCGTATGATTTGTGAACGACACATAAAGCTTTACTGTAGACATTTCCTCGGGCGAAAATGACGTCGACAAACTTTCTGTCGTAGTGAACCACACTGAACTGAACTTCAACACTGAAAACTGGACTGACACGGTTTGAATTTTTTTATAATCCATCTGAAGCTGCTTTGACACAATCTACATTGTAAAAGCGCAATACAAATAAAGATGAATTTAATTGAATTGAATCAGCGAGTATGATGATGTAATGAATGATGATTGAAGAATGAAGGTGGACAAAACTGTTCCGGTGTGTTGCCATTTTGCATCTGAAGCAACGCTGTGCCAACTGTTGCAGAAAAAAATAGCAAACCTACCATATAAAATCACACATGTATTCATCTTTTTAAATTAATCTATTTTCACCTGCAATATTACAACAGAAACTAAAAGATCAGAAGCAAGTGTGTTCCTTCCAGAAGATATTGATATTATACATAACCTTTTACATTATATCCTTTAGAAAAACAGCTTTTGGGTCCTATTTGTCATTTTTTACTACAAAAGAACTATGTAAAGTGTGGATATGCTTCAATTAAATGAAACTTTAAAATTAAGCACTGTATTATTAATTTAAGCAGGTCAATTACTAAATTTGTTATTCTTAAACACATTCCATTGGTTAATTTTGTTCAAACCATATGTTCCTGTTACAAACTGAAAAAAATTATACTTGTCAGTAGGGCTGGGCGATTTGGACTAGAAAAAAATTAATTTGCGCTTAAAACTGACAAGTTTTATATGCCGTCTAAAGGCATCTCTGGTGCAGCTTACAATTATCATCAACGTAGTGCAAAGTAAAGGCTGATTTTACTTCTGTGTCAAGCGCACACGTATGCTATGGCGCAGCCTGCGCGTGGTCACATAGCCCTTGCCGTGGCTGATGCGCACCTCTCAAAAAAAAGTAACAACACGTTGCAATGGTGTGTAGCGCAAGCTCTGTGATTGGTCGGCTTGGGAGTGCTGATGAGTGTGGGCGGGGGTGAGAGACGCACGAGTGTCTACAAGTGTGGAGTCCTGTGAAGGAGCTCTAGATGGAAACTGTTGCTTTGTTTTTCCCTGATGATTAAAGTTGTTGCACGTCCGCCAGTTCCCGTCTAGCGTTACAGAAGTGTTATTGCAGAGCAACACAAACAGTGCGCAGCAGTATAAACGTACTACAATGCAAAATCAGCCACAGCCTAACAGAGCGGGGTCAGGTGACACGTAGGGAGAGTAATTGAGAAATTGTCCAGAAAAAAATTAGATTATAGGTTCTGAACGTCGATTAATTGCCCAGCCCTACTTGTCAGGTTTTTTTTGTTGTTGATTCAAAACATGACCCGAAACCACTGCTCAAAAACCATGAGGACCATGAGTTTGGTGACCCATTTAACTATTAACAAAACAACAATGCTCTGTTTATTAGAAGCATGGGGTCCTGATTTATTGTTCACAAATTTAAATGCTTTAACTCTTTGAAGCCAAGTGGATTCTGATTGGCTGTCAATTGTTTTTTTTTTATTTTTTTTTTTACAAAAGACAGTTAAAAAAAAAAAAAAGATTAATTACAAGCATTTTGTTCCTTGTCACTGTTAAAACTGTGATGTAGAGTTTTCTATAAACAGATTGATTACAATTATTAAAACTTTATAGTTACAGTTAACTTTCCATGTGTAAGTGACACTTTAACAGTCACTTGCACTGTTTTTGCACATTTGCACTAGACATGTTCTTACAATCACTCCATATAAAAAAGAAACGAGAAAAAAAAGTGAATTTATGTATTGTGCTTCAACACAGGTGAGTGGGCTTGACAAACCACCTGTTAAAACACCAAAAAAAAAACACCCCCCACTCTAGTACTTAATTCCAGTGCTTCCCACACATAGGCTTTACTTGGGCAGGCCGCCCAGATATAATAACGACCGCCCAAGTATATTTAGTGACACACTTTATTTTTTCCCTATTATTCCTATTATTATCATCTTTTTACACTTTTTTGTATCCACCCAATAACTAAACATCTCTCCCCATTTCATACAGCTCGTTCTGTGTGCACAAGACCCATCAACACTCCCACAGACAGTCACATGCTCTGCAGATCCACAAAGACCTGAACCTTTTCGCGTTCCGCCAGGGTTTCTAAATCTAAACATCTAAAAAAAGAAAGAAGAAAAAAAAATCTAAAATGTCCGGAATTTGGTTTTGCTTTCATTTTCTAAGCTGTTGTTAATTTTATGCGCACAACCGTAAGAGCGAGAGAGACATTAAATAACTGTAATCTAAACGACTCTTTACTAAAAAAAGCTTTACTTTACTAAAAGTAAAGAAAACTTTACTTTAAAACTCAGAACGAAATGATCTAAATTGGTTGCAGAATATTTGTACACAATTAATAAAGGGTAATCAACTCATTTGCCTTTTTAAAATAATCTACACTTTTTATTCTTGTAATAATTATAATTTCTGTCATTTATTTCTCTTTTGCTGTATGTTTAATTAATTTGATGATGTCAATAAATTACATATTTTATACAACTAAAATGCTTTGGCAATCATGCCAATAAAGCTTGAATGAGAGATAGAGAGAAGCAGATTTTACCAGTATTTTATCAGTGGGTGCACATGGCTCCTGAATAGCATAAGTAAGAGAAATAGTGAATTAAAAAAAATAAACTACTGCAACAGTCTTTTTTTTAAAAACTTTAATCCAATTAAAAAGAAAAGGTTTAAAACAGATAATAATAATATTTTTAAAATACTGTTAAAACTCAAACTATGTTTTGTTTGTCGCATATAGTTAAGTATTTATGTGCTGTGAGTAAAAGGTGTGTTTCAATCCAGCTACCACCGCAAGTATATTTCAAACTTGTGGGAAGCCCTGAATTCTCTGAGCACAAACAGATCCTTTAATTATAATTAGCACTTCTTGTGTGCATTTCCTCTTCCTGTTGAATCGCTAAATGTCTCCTCAATTGTAAGTCAGTTTGGACAAAAGCGTCTGCTAAATCATTAAATGTAAATGAGCCAAGGTAAGATTTACACTATTATGGTGTTTAAGAAGAACTGAAAGAGCTAAAAGGAAAGAAAAAAGATTCCCTAAATTAAGTGATTCAACAGCATTAGACTTTAGAATGCAATAAAGTGAGTGTGTTTAGCCTCAGAGACAGAAAACCACAAGTAAATTTGGTCCGCATCACTAACTCAAGACTGTTAATGTACTTTGAACTGTCACCTTCTGGCTGCCTAACTTGTGTAAATAATAAATGCACTTGCTATAACAGTCCTCTAAAGTGAGAATGTCTAAATGGATTCAGTTTACCAGATACAAATGAATAATATCAGTATATTTGTACCAAATAAACAATGACTTGAAGGTACAAAGTGGTGCTGTCACAATTACCAGTTTCAGGGTAAACCATAGTAAATTTTCTAATGGTTAATATTACCATATCAAATTCTCATTATCATGAAAACTGTGATCAATTATAGCAATTTTTTAAAACTCAGGGTAAATAATATAACATTGAGATTGGCTAATCGCTAAAGACTGCAATGTAAAAGCGCATTTATATAGACAGTTAATACAAATATATTTAAACACACACACAGATAAAGTATCTTGTGCTTCATTTATTTAAAGTGTGTGCAGCACAATATTGAATTCTTTTTAGAAAGCAGTAGTTCTGTGACAAAACAAAAAAAAACAAAAAACAAGGATCTATGTGAGGATCTTTCATGTGCAATTTTAACAGCTGAATGAATAAAAAAATAAAATATGTACCTATAACAAAGAAAAAACACATATATAAAATAATAATACAAACACAAGTAAACTAATCCAAAACACAGGGATTCATGTAAACGCTGTTTGTCACAAAAATCACATTCAGTTGCCAATTTTTGGTTGTTTGTTCATTTTCAGATACAAAACTTAGCGGAGAGTGTGAGAAATGTTTATTCTTGGACATTTTGAGCTACTTTTAACAAAACTGATAACTTTGGTCACTGTTATGGTTAAATTAACTTTTCAAAGCATTACATCTCTGGTACATCAATCATTTCCTTCGGCTTAGTGCCTTATTCAAGGGTTGCTACAGCAGAATTAACCCCCAACTAATTCAACATATCTCTTGCGCAGCGGATGCCCTTCCAACCGCAACGCAGTAGTAGGAAAAACCCATACACACTTACATTCACAGACTATGGCCAATTTTGTTGACCCAATTTACCTATACTACATGTCTTTGGACAGTGGGAGAAAACAGAGCACCCAGAGGAAACCACGAGAACACGGGGAGAACATGCAAACTCCACACAGAAATGCCAACTGTCCCAGCCGGGACTCGAACCAATGACCTTCTTGTTGTGAGATAACAGTGCTAACCACTGAGGCACTTTACTGCTCTAGTATATTCTATATAGTAATATAGTAATAAGTATCCCATACCTGAGAGTGGAAGTTAGCGATGGTGGTGGTCTCGATGTCCTTTTTACCAAGGATTTCCACCTTAACAGGTGTATTTGGGAAATTGAAGGCAAAATAGTCCAAGAAATCGGGCAGGTATGCAGCCGCTCCATGCACCACAGCGAGTGCGTACCGTGCAGCTCCTTTAGGCTGTTCAGCAAAGGCCAGTTTCATAAACTCCTGGGCAAACCTTTCCGTTTCTCCGGGCCGAAGTAAGGATAGTTCATCTGCATAAGCGTGCAGTACGGACGCTCCTCCATTGGGCTGCTTTTCCTCATGGATGAGCCTGCTGAAGCAGGTGTTGGTTTGAAGCCACGAGCTGCGGATGTAGTGGTCTTGATGTGTGAGGAACGGTTTCTTCACGTCATTGGGAGCGTCGTACTCAAAGTCTTTTTCTTCTTTGATGTACGCATGTCCCACAGGGTCTTCAGAAAGCGACGGAGTGTCTCCTGAACACACCGTCTGTACCTCCTTGTGGTGCATTCGTAACTTCTTGCCACGCTCATCTTCGCGATGCCGCTTCTTCTTCTTCTTTTTCTTCAGGAGGTATTCCTCCAGGGTCTGGGTTTTGCCATTCTCACCGTGAGGCTCTGAATAGATTAAGAGAGAAGGTAGAGCATCAGATATACATCACTTATTCGTAGTTCTAGGTGTTTGTCCATGTAAATAATGTAAACATAAATGTCCCTCAAATCCTATAGGGCTTCTTGAATATTTTTAGCTACTCTGATGGCAATGAAGATACAATACAACTCTTGACATTTGTTAAATCAGAAATATTAGAATAGTATCGTGCAGGGTTCAAGGAGAGTTTATGACGGCAAACTTATAACCTAGTAATAACATACAATAGCTTTTAATAACTCTTCTCGCAATCACCGTGATACAGAAATAACTTTTATTGTACAGTCTGATCGCACTGTATGAAAGAGAAGCTTTTAAGTACTTTTGCACTTTGCAAGTGCCTAAAAAGATGTCTAAATCAAGACAATTAATTTAGAAGCAAAATGATGCAAGTCAGGCGTTTGTAGTTTGTAGTTGTTTTTACGCACAAACTCCAATCTACATTTCAGGTTATTAGAACACCTTGTATCTATCTTGGGTTAAGAATGTTTATATATTTTTAATGGACAACAAAATAAACATGTCTTTTATTTTTTTTTGGAGTGACTGTGATTTTTAATGGCATGACTTTCTGCTATATTTGAGCTCTTTTTTAAAGGCATAAAATTGTGAAAAGGTGTATTAAGACGTTTTAAAGCTTAGAAAAATATGATGATTTTTGTATGATACTTCAAAGCAAAATTTACGTTAATTTACCAATCATAGGGACCCCAATTTCAGCCACAAATTCAATGAATACTGTGTGTGTTGTTATTAACTAATTAACATCAATTCTTTTTATCAAGAACAGTAATGGCAGGAAGGTACAATCATGGTACAAAACGGTACTGTAATACAGTACAGGGTGATTTCTCTATACAGTACATGCCACTGCATTACACATAAACAACATCATGACATTATTATTAGCATAGAGTGTTGTTAATAACAGTTGTGTAATCAGTATCAGCGATGGTAAACTGTAAACATGACAGACGAAAGGGGGACGTCTTAGGTACTAAAAGAACGAAACAATTGGTTATATTACTGATTTAAAAGTACTCTCGCGGGAGACAAAACTTTATTTTTCGCTCATATCGAGCAGAACTGTTCTTCTACACGTACAGTGAGCTCGTGTGAATGGGGGCGTGCTCGCGCATGGGTTAGCAGCGAGGCTAACGGCACTTTCTCCGCGCACTTCTCAGCTTGGAAGTCAGCCAGAAATGTAAAATGATTTAGCTCGCGTGTAAACAATGATAAAATTACCTTTCTTTTTCTTGCACTCCCCCACTTTGACGTTCGCCTCGGCGTTTTCTTTCTTGGGCTTGAGTTTGGCGTCTTTCTCGATGTGTTTGGGCTTGTTGTTGAGGGGCTTGGCCTTCGCTACTTTGAGCGGCGTGAAAGTGAACAGCGGGGTCGGCGGCAGGACCGTCTTCTGTGGGACGTGGGCTACTGCTGTTGGTGGTGTGACTTTGCGCGGTGGCCAGCCCGGAGGTACTTCTTTCTTTGAGCCGTGGTGGTGATGGTGGTGGTGGTGGCGGTGTGGCACGAGTGCCTGCTCTTTGCTGAAGTTGCGCGCTTGGTTGTTCTGTTGTTGGTGCGGTGGAAGCGCTCGTTGTTGCTCATGTTGGTGATGGTGTTGGTGGTGATGTAGCTTTATTTTCTTCGCTTCCTTCTCCGATCTCTCACGCTTGTCATCGGACGGCGAACATTCGCGTTTTTTCTTCTTTTTCTTCTCTTTGGTGGCTTTGTCAAAGCTGTCCCTGCTCTTCTCCTCTACTTTGACGCGCAGCAGATCGACCTGTGCAGCCATTTTGCACGTAAATTTAAAAGGCTTTAAGAGGGACTGTTTGCGCATGTCCGCTGGGAGTTGTAGTTCTTGTGCGCCTGGCCAATCAGAGCTCATGCGTTTGTAGTTTTTCCGCTTGGAATACGCATGCGCACAACTATTAGTTTTGTGGGAAGTGTTGTTTCCGCGATGACCTGCTTCGAGGGCTGCGTGCGTTGCTGCACGCACCCGTCCGGTGACTGACGTAATGCTGAAGCAGATTCACGGGTCTGGGCGGTTCCGTTTCTCCGAGAGGAGGTTCATTTCTATGCGCTAACAGCATCCGGATGGTGATCATGTTTGCGCGGTGTTAAATTAATACCAATAGGCGTTTTTTTTATTTATTATACGTTAGGTATATCAGACGGACGTCTTCGGCTACTGCGGAAGCCAGGGTGTTTGTCAAATGAAAAACAGCTATGTCCGATTCCTGAACGAGGTACTCTTGAGAGTCGGATCTTTTCGACGGATCTTTTTCAGTCGGATCTTTTGTTGTTGAACCTGCTTATAGAACTGATTTGAACGATTCATCACGAGTCGAACTGCATCGGTTCACAATGCATTTGAGTCAACTACTCAATAACCGCGAAACAAAGCTTATAGTATTTAATTCAAGGAGAAATTTAGAGGTTTGAATAAAAAAGCGTAACAGTAGTATTTTTAAATTTAAATTATATTTTGAATCTAAATGACTATAGACTGAGTTGTGCTGTAAGGTAATGGGACCACTTTATGACGTAATTACATTCCAAGAGAACCGAATTGCAGAATCGTTTTTTTATGTCTTTGATGTGAACTCTGGATTGTTGATTTCCTACTTCTGGTGTTTCCTTATAAGAAAATTTATTTATTATTGTTTCTTTATTACCCTGACAATGTGTTTGTACTTAGATTTGTTTTCTGTGTCTGTGGTGCCTTAATACTTTGTACTTTATTTTGTTTAATAACTAATAATAATGAAACCTTGATCGTTATGTGTGAAAAGAGTGTTATTTTTAATTGCAATAAGAATAGAGATGTGAATCTTGATTTGTTTCACAATGGAATTTGATCATTCAGAGCGTAATGATTCAATGATAAAACTATTCTCGATGCAGACTCTGCATCTTTCTTACCAATTGTTTTTTTACAACTATATTGACAGATATTTTGTTATTCTTAAAATATGCAAATAAGAACCATAACCAATACTGTAAAATTAAATAAAAATAGTAGTTTTACATACGCAATAAGCAAAGCACTTCATTTATACAGTTGTTAATGTCTGATATGTAGGGCCAGACAGAATCTGCGGACATTTTTTGCTGTTTCTGCGGAGTATTTTGTTATAAATCTGCGTATTCATGCGGAATGATTTTGGGAGTATCATAACTAAAACCTTAATATATGAAATAAAAAGAAACACCTTTTTAACTTTTATTTAATGTGTACAATGCAAATCTAATTAGATCCACTTTATTTAGTAAACAAAGCAAGTCTCTCATATAAAATATCTACTAAAACACAGAAAATAGTACTTTACAAACTGTTTTGTAAATAAATCATATGAATATTTTCATATTAGTCAATATTATTACTGAAATTAATAAAATACACATTTACACAAGTACATAAACAGAATCAATCATGGGCTAAAAATCTGCGGAATTCTGCGAGCGCAGATTCCGTGTGGCCCTACTGATATGTAACACTGAATGTTGGTTTAAATAATGTGGAATCATTCAGGGGAAAAAAACATTCCACAGCAACTATTGCAGTTTTACAATTATGTGTGTTTTTTTTAGCAATATACACAAGATTATTATTCCCTTTGGAAAAAAAATATGTTTGATGACAGGAAATCATGAATGTAATGAATCAAAGATGCATATAAAGATGTTCTTCAGTAAATCTTTATTCATCAGTGCATGAACAGAGGGTCATGACCAGATTTATTTAACTTCTTTCTCTCTATATATATGCTCATACTCTCAATTACTTAAAAAAATAATGGAGCGATTTATAGATTTTTTTTGTGTGTGTGTTTTCCCCTCACAAAGGCAAATTTTATACAGGTGCTGTACATTGTATTTTTTATAAACATTTACAACTACCACAATGTAGAGACCACAAGGCTTTTTTGTGTAAGATAAAGCAATGCAAGGCCACAGTATCATACATACAACCTCATGGTGTGAGATGCACTAGAGAAACAAGCTACAAAAGGGTTGAGAATAATGATCGAGGAGCAATCATAAACCCCATTATATTCACATTTTTCCTCATGACAAAAACATAGAAGCACTGTAGCATGTGTAATGTTTGACTGATGTCTGCTCCACTTGCTTATGGACACAATGTTTGTGGTCTTTCAAAAAAAATACTGTTATGAAAAATATTAGCATTTAGGGTTGAATCCTTGTGCCAATTGTTTGAGGCTTTTATAATTTGATGAATGACGTCTGTAATATTTGGTACATGATTCTGAGCTACATTTCCCTTGAATATAAGACAGCATCTTAACATTTAATAGGATGATCTGAAAGACACAGTTAAGCAAAGACACTTTATATGAACAAGAAGTCCCAGTATTGGGGCAACAATGCAGTAGGAATCAATTGATCGAGAGTAATGTGCTAAAAAGAATAAGAAAAAATATATGTTCGACTGGATAGTATGCAAAAATATATCTGAAATTCTCCCAGTTCTCTTTTCACCTTCTAGTTATACGAGCAAACATTTGATCCCAAACACGCACACACATACACAACTCGCAAACGCACCACCGAGATAAACCGTAAAAGCTATAGCACTGTGAAAAAATATGTTTGTTAGGAAGCCGAAAGAAGTCATCGGCAAGCTGGAACACTAATAAGTGACCTGGCTCAGAATGGATACAAATATCTATACCTCTATACATATATATGCTTATATCGTCATATTAATTTCAATAAATTACATATGCGTCTTCATAAACACACAGGAAGTAAACAATAACCACAAGTTTCTGGTCTTTCACTGCAAATCCGATTAACGCCCACTTATCGTATCTTGAGGACAGTTGCATCGTTAGAAAAAGTTGTTGTAAGGACATGCGGCAAATTAAAGATGGACGATTAATACATATTCATACACACATTTGTTTGAAACCTTCACAGAAGAGCCATCCTTCATGTTATCGACACAGGAGCAAGGAGACGTGGACAAATTTGTAGCTGCAGTCCGATTGGCACGAAACAAAACTGAGGCATGGTAGATGGCAACAGACCTACGAAACAACAACATAATAATAAAATGCACAGTGATTCACATGGACGCACTAGACTCCATGCACCGGAGGCTGAACCCTGGCAGAGCTTGGGACTTTCCAGGGACCTGGGGTTATGGGGGCTTTCTTGGTGGAAGAGTTACCGCCATTCAGGGGAGTCTCTAAAGGTGCTGCCTTGGAGTCTTCGTCCCATCGAGGGCTGTCCAAACCTCTGTGGTCCTTCCGGTTGATGGTCCCGCTTTCGGTATGAGGTTTCTGAGGCTCTGCTGTCTTGTTTCTCAGGTATCGCTCACTGTCTCCTCTGGAGACCTCAGGTCTGGTCTCCCCCATTGGCCTGTCCTGCTTTTGCACAGTGCCATCGTCTTGGTGTCTCCTTCCAGAGCTAGACCTCAATCCATCGGTGGCCTGTCTGATCCCAACGTTGTCCTTCTTGTTTTTCCTGGGGCTGGAGGATCGAGGTTCTTGTTCACTAGGGTGAGTCTTTTTTGGACTTCGCGAGCGCTCTTTTCCGTCCAGTTTTCGTGGGATCGCCAAGTTATCATTGGTGTCTCGAGGCATGCTCGGGTCGATCTTTCGAGTCTGTTGTTTGGCGTCTCTGTAGTGTTGGTGGAGTTGCCCGTAGGAGGCAGTCAGCAGCTCCTCGGGTGGAGGGGGACTGACTGCGGGTGAGTGGGAGATGAAGGATGGAGATGCTGGTGTCGAGGGCTCACTGGATGCAGAATACCTTGGAGAGTTTGCAGATGGACCTGTCATCAGATCTTGCATGTCTGAAACAAATTCAAACAGGACAATTCTAAGGATTTAGGAAATGGAGAAGGAATAAAACCTATTTTAGGTGAACCCAGTTTGAAGACAGGATGGGAGATCAATATTGACAGTAAAGTGGGTTCTAGTAAACCTTCAGGATGTGCTTTCAGAGCCATAGTACTGCTAAGACACGCAAAATTTGTTTTTAAAAATTTAATTTGATTTAATTGGACAATAATGACTTTGAGATTTAGAAGGATATTAATCAAGGGAGATTTTCATGCACAGTTTGTCTGTATTTTGTCATTAAAGATTCTAGTAAACCTCCAGCACATGCTTTCAGACGGAGCAGCATTTTTTAGACAGAGTAATAGTTCACTGATAAGATGCACGATTGTTTTTAAAATCAAATTCGAATTATTCGTTGAGATAATGGTTCTGTAATAATGAAAGCTGTCTGCGTAGCTTCTATGGCACTATGGAGATTTCCTGGATTTATTGATTGGTATTTGGAGTTTCTGTGAGAGCGCCCTCTAGCTTCTGGAGGAGATTTACAACTGATCACATTGTGCTTTCTTGACCAGCTGTGTATGACAACTGTTGCTTTGCTCAACCGAGTTTGCATTTAATTTCAATTAATCACCCAGTCCTAGTTTGAAGTATAATAGGTAAAGGACAGGATCAATCTTGTGTGTACTTCTTTCTCCTTCCTTTATTGCCGTTTTCATTTACTGTTATATAGTAGTGCTATAATGCTATAATATACAACTAATATAATATGGCCATCAGAAAGTTTATCTGAAGACAAAGAAAAAAGAAGGTGGATCAATTATATAGCTGGCAACCTTTATACGTGTTCAGAATTGTAGATTAATTGCACATTGATCACTATAATCACAAAATATTTTTTATGGTTTAATAATGGCTGCAACTGAGATGTCATTGACAACATCTGAATTACTAAATATGAATAAAAAATATAAATATATATATTAAATAAAAATAATATAAATAATATATATATATATGTGTGTATATTTAAAAACATTACCATCAAGATTGCGTGTAAAGATGTTTTGAAATTATGTGTGTTGTAGAAAAAATAGGTACATAAATAGCATAAATATGACTGTTTATGTCATCTTATCACACAAAAGCAGGATTATTCATATTTATCTAAATAACAATTAAAATTGAGAACAAAATAGAAGATTTGAAAGTACCAAAATTGAGCTAATTGAAAAGGAATAAAATACAGAAATAATTAAATATGTACAAACTGCAATACATTTATTTTTAAGATCATTTATGGGAGTCTGATTTTGAGGATGGTTTTGAGTCGGTTTTAGGCTGGAATTTATTTTGGGACTTGGCAACCCTGCAGTGGTGTGGAAGCAAGATCACACAGAAGGATGTTTGTGCTTTCTGATTCAACTGCAAAATGTCAGCCATGATTAATTTAATCCAAGTGTCTAATAACCGAGAATACAAAAATAAAGGGATTCATGTATTTAGCTGGTGATTTGATCTGAGACAATCGGCTTTTAAGTTTTACACACAATTTTAAACCTATTTTAGCTGTAAAACACTATAAATGTAAGTTTGTGTAAAACTTTTTTAATAGTAAGGAACAAGTGATGAAGCGCACGTTTACACAGTATGAATTGGATTTTGTAAATGTGCAGAACATCACTGATAGACATAATTAACCTGTCTCCTGAAATGCATCCCGGCAGAGACGTTCTCAATTAAACTGTCAGACTTTTCAGTCTTCAGTGGCTTCTGGCCTTCAGATACAGTGACACGTATCAACTGCAGTTCCCAGAACCAGCCAGAGCCCAAATGGGAAAGTTACAATTTTCTCTCTAGATAAAACGTCACGCCACCAGACTTCAGGCAACAAGAAGCAAAAATTAAACTATAAGCTGGTGCTCCTGACATGGCTTTCAATTCCTTTGTCATTTAACTGTCTGCCTAGAAATATATTTGGCAGCACATGTGCTCTCTACGATTTACCCAGGATGCATTTCAGAGCAGAACTCCTAACTGATGTATCTCAGGAGAGCTATTAAAATTAATTTAATATAAATGAAAGTCTAACAGATCTATATTAATCCAAGGCTCTTTGGATTTACAATTTATAGATCGTAAAGGATAATAAAACATAATATTTGTTTTATTTTGTAAACTAGTTACATACAAAATGACAATTGATTGAAATAACAAAAAAGGTGCCATGTTTTTATGCATTTATATTAGGGCTGTCCAAAAATTAATCGTCAATTAATCACATCCAAAATAAAAGTTTGTTTTGACATAATATGTGTGTGTGTTATATATATTTATTATGTATATGTGATAAACACATTCATAGAAGCCAAAACTATATATAAAAAAGTTACATCAAAGTAGTTACATCATATTCAAATGTAAAATTTGTGTCATACACATATATTTTTATATATCTAAATATAAACCAACATTTTATCAAGTATATGCATTTGTGTATTTATATATTCATAATATAAATATACACAGTACACACACAAATATTATGTTAAACTTTTATTTTGGATGTGATTAATCACGATTAATTTTTGGACAGCCCTAATTTATATTCATTTTACCTGTACTAATAGCAATTTTTTAAGCCATCAGCATGGCTAAGAAAGCAACAGTAGGAGGAATAAAATTGATTTTAAATCTTTATATCTTTTTGTTTTCTTTTTATTTTAAATTCTAAACATATGTTATCAGAATTTTCTAGAATAAAAAAAATAATAACACCGTAGTGACTGTACTAAAACTTATACCTTCTAAATCAAGACAAACCTTTCAAATGGTCTCTCTTTTTTTATTTTTTTAAATTTTTTTATAGCGCTTTTCCTTTAGCCCAAGATAAACATGGTCTTTAGGACTATTCGAATGTAACATTTTTTGGAATTGATTGGAGAATCAATGGAGTCTAATTGATTCCTCACTGAATGCCATTCCTTTTCAGTTCTTTATACTGTTGTGGAGCATAAATGTCTCGATGTCTATGTGTGAATTAGACACAGTAGTAATAATCAGCAGCACACATTTACATAGTGTATTATTTGGATACTGCATCGTGATAAAGCTTAACCAGCTGTTAGAAATAAGTGAACCACAGATATGGATAACCAATTAATTGAAGTGAATCATCTGAATCTGTTCACGAAAATGTATATCATCATTATTAGAAAGTGACTTCTGATCATTTATAGCAAGAGAAATTATTAATTAGTTCTTTTAAACTGAAAAAAGGAGTCAATTCTCCTTCTGTATTGGATTCAGAACTGTGGAATTGACACTTAATTCTCAACGCCGTGGATTTGAGAAATCAATGTTTTTGGAAGCAACTCCCAGCCCTTTTTGTCATCATTCACTCACCCTTCATTAGTCCCAAAGTCTGAGTTTCTTTTTTTTCTGTTTAACATATAAGAAGAATACTGGTAACTAGTAGCCACTGCAACCCATAGTAGTTTATGTATGTTAATGGCTAGTCGTCAACATTCTTCCAATTATCTTCAACAACAACAAAATAAAAAACACATCAAAGTTCCGAACCACTTTTTATTTTTGGTTTTGGTATACTATTACAGAATTTATTCATATTTTGAACTATCTTTAATTGTTCTAATTTCAGTGCGAATTGAATGTTTGTTTTTCACTTCAGTAATAATAGACTTCATACCATTTGGGAGCAAAACTTCATGTCAATAAAATTTATAGGATGAAAAATGGCCAATCATTGACACACTTATATAGCAACATATGATCTTGAAAACTTCTGCAGAATTATAACCGGACGTCTTTATCGTCTTTAGCGACCTTCAAAAGCAAAAGTACATTTCAAGCCAAAAGGAGGATAAAATAAAAGTAGAGCTGCACACACACAGAAGCAGCAGAGAGGAGAAATGCAGTGTTTACCAGAGAGATTTAGGGACAGACCAAAGAAAAGCAGAGAAGCCTTTAGTGATGCTCTGGTTTCATGTGGAAGCACAGTGTGGAGGAGGAGGAAGAGTTCAGACCTAAACCAAGAAGAGAAGGCCAGACAGAGAGACAGAGAACACAGACAGAAGCAAGAGTGACAAGCATTTGAGAGATGCAGTGCATGAAGATTGGAAAATCTGACATAACATGCATATGACCCCACGTACCACATTTATACAGTACAAAATTTGAGATTTTTTTCCAAGTAGTGTTGATCAATATGCACGCAATGTTTAGACTATATAAGCATGAAGATGATTTATTACATCAATAAATTATGTTTTTAATTTTAAGTCTGGAAGACCTGACACAATCTACATTTTAAAAGCGCTATACAAATAAAGATGAATTGAATTAAATTGATCTGGAAGTTGCATTTTATTTATAACTTTTATTACAATATGATGACATATTTCTAACTGAAATGGAATATTATGTAGTGGATGGGGTTTATTCTTATTTTTTTGCTGTGTTCACACCACACTGCATGCGTAAATTAATTGCGCCATTCATACAAAAAATGCCGCATGAACATTTTGAGTTTACTCGCTTCATTTGCGCTCAAATTCACTTCACAATAGATGTGGATTTGCGTCATGGGCAGGGCTATTGTCTGCCCAGTAACTCTAGCTTCGGTGCTAAATGGATAACATGGATTATACTGAGGGAGTAGCTGTGCTTTATGTGCCTTAGGAAGGCTGATAAACAGCATAGATTTGTTCAACGCCATGACTGAGTCCACTAGATTCCTTCTGAAGGTGCACCCAGCACCTCCAGAAACTGTATCTGGATGATGGAAGCTTTCAAAGGTGCTTCAGACTGAGCTGAGCCCAGTTTGATGAGCTGTTGTCCGGTGTCGACAGGAGGATTTCCCCTCGGGACACCAACAACAGGCACTACAACATAATCATTTACATACTAGAGCAAGCTCCTGATTGGTAAGGTGGCATGAATCTCTAGATAAACGCGCGCTATGTGCGCTAAACACACAAATCGCTCAATCTTGCCACTTGTCATTAGCAATTGAATTGTGTCATTTGCACAAATCTCGTAATTCGTTCTGCCTCATTGTCACGAATCGCAACACAGGATGTCTATTCGCGTCTATGCATTGACATAACGTAAATCATTCGCGCTTGACGCTTCATCTGGGGGTGTCGTCTCGATTGTGTAGTGTTCAATCCACTAAAATTTGTAAAAGCAAAGAAGTTAACTTACTCGATCTGTGTTTGGACAACATGAATTAATTTTTACATAGTGTACTTGACATGCATGTAAAAATCTGCACCATCGATTTGGCTGATAAATGTCTGAGAACAATTTGCTTTAGTGTGATTATTAATTGGCAAAAACGACTTAGATGATATGAGCAGCTTATTATAAGTGTTTTCAATGTCTCAGAGTCTGTTTGCAGTAAATAATTCTCATTACCTCCATGTTTGCGATCACAGTGAGTTTGTCTTTACTATCATTAAAAAATAATAATAATTATTATTATTATTATATCCGTTTTATTTCCATATAATTTTGTCTTGATAAAGTAAAGTATTATTAAAAATAAAAATAATTGCAGCACTTAGATCTCAAATTGTTTCTCCTGTTTATTGCTGCTATGCTTCATGGATGGTAATAAAAACGCCATATTGAATTTTCTGAAGTCACTGTTGACTGGCAGAATGTTTAGGTGCTGGTTATACTCTATTTAAGTCTGTTTGGGAAGAACATTTTGAATGAAGCATGAAGTCTATGAAAAAAGGAGTCCGTCACAATACATTTTCAAAGGCTGCGGAAAACACACAGGCATCTTCAGAAAAGGATTTGTGTCTCTGAAGAAAACCTTCAGGCTTCAGGAAACTGATTTTCTTGGTTTGTGAAGCACACAGAATCCAAATGAGTTTTTCCGCACAAACTTACAGATGTGGTTTGGTATGGCATTTCAGTCTCAGTATTTTAAGAGGTGTGTTGGATCCTTTCTTCAGCTGTAACGCATGTACTCTGTGTCTGCGTGTGTGTGTGTGTGTGTGTGCGTGTGCGTGTGTGTTAAACAGACTCACTGTGGTCAGGCACCAGACCCAATCCAGGCCTCAGAAGCAGCAAGACTTTATTTCCTCCAGCCTGGATGAGCTCGATGGCCCGTGTGTGTGTGATGCCCTGTGTGGGTTCACCGTTAATCTCCACGATCTGATCTCCCACCTGAGACACCACACAAACGTGCATTTCTAGTCATATTATCAAACACCACTGATTTCTCTTGTCTAACAAAATAGTAGAATGATTTATGTTAGTAAACATTACTAAGAACTGCATTGAAACCAAGAATACATTTTAGTTATGTAATTTTATTATTTTTTATAAATAAAATAATAATAATAATATTTTTATAATGAAAGTACTAAATAAAATGATTAATTTATAGTAAATATAACAACAACAACAACAATCATAGTAAAAATACTAATAATAATATTAATATTAATATTAATATTCATATTATTAATAATAATAACAATAATAATAATTATTATTATTATTATTTATTATTATTATTATTATTATTATTATTATTATTTTAAGCAAAATGATAATCATTTGTTGGATTTTCTATATATTTTTTAAATGTTTTATGTATAATGCACATTACCATTTAAAAGTATAGGGTCAGTGATTTATTTTTATTTACAGTTTTCATTAAATGCCTCATTAAAGAGATTTGTTACAAAAGAGTCATTGTCTTATAAATGCTCTTCTTTGAAACATTCTGCTCATCAAGTAATTCTGAAAGAAATTCGTAACTAAATGCTTTAAACACTGATGATACTAAAGTATTTCTTGTGCACCAAATCAACACATTATAATAATTGTTGTTGAATCAGGTCACACTGAAGTATTACATTTTAAAATCTATAGAATATTTGCATAAAAAGATCA
>CAIGQQ010006052.1:9774599-9787406 GCA_903798035.1 Danio albolineatus | reverse complement strand
GTGTGTGTGTGTGTGTGTGTGTGTGTGTGTGTGTGTGTGTGTGTGTGAGAGAGAGTGTTTGGGTGTTTTACAGTACTGGGTTGCAGTTGGAAGGGTATCCGCTGCATAAAACATATGCTGGAATAGTTGGCGGTTCATTCTGCTGTGACAACCTCTGATAAATAAGGGACTAAGACGAAGGAAAATGAACGAATGAAATTTAAATTTCACGCAGACTTTAAAGCTAAAGCTGTGATGATATTTTTGTTTGTACAAATAGAATTTCTGAATATGTTGGTAACTAAAAATATAAAATAAATCATTTCAAACCCTGGTTACCAAGATATTTTCCCCAGAGCTCACCCTCCTCGGGCACTACGGTGAGGGTGACGGCGTTTCCAGCTTCTTTGATGAGCTGCACAATGTCGTTGTGTGACAGGTCTATGATGGACTGTCCGTTGACGGCAGAGATGCGGTCTCCTACTTTCAGATGACCGCTGCGGTCTGTGGGACTGCCCTCGATGATCCGGCCGATCTTATGCGGGATGACTGAGAACACACAGATCAATGCTTATTTCATTTATACTGCACTGACAGACCAGAAGAGCCACAAGATCTGAGGAGGTTATAAACTGCTGAGACGTGCTGTCAGGAACTCCAGAAAGTGATACTTGTGTATGGGTAAAAGATGAAAAAGGCTTTTTAGGGATCAAAGGACACAAACAGTAAAAGAGCTTTCATTTTCTCTGCTCTGTACATAAGTATGTGCGCTGGTCAATTTAAGATTGTTTTATGAATATCAAACATTTTGACCTTGATTTACAGAAGACATTGACTAAAATGTCATTCAGTGTAATATTAGCTTAAAAAAAATATTGCCTCTATGGCAACAATTTCGATGTGGTTTTTTTTTATTGGCCAACATTTTCTGCTTCTTGTCAAGTTATTTTATACCTGTAATTCAATCATAACTTTATGTTAAAACAGCTATCATAACAGTTTTTATCTATATGTGGGCCTAGTTAAATTCTCCGAAGCTATGGAAATTAAAAATGTCACTGTCCCTCAAAATGGTCTATATATTTCAGCACAATAATCATTTGATGGATAACAGACTCTATTAAATGATCAAAGTGCAACCTCAAAATTATAACTAATTGTCATTTAAGAAAAAATGTTATACTTTGTGACCTTCAGGCCATTAAATAAGAGCAGTTTGTCATCACAAAGTTTTATATTTCTAATATAGTATGGTGTCAACGCAAGGAGTAAATAAAAGTTTTTATGTACCTTTTTTATAAATACATTACTTTAAAACAAAACACTTCAATAAAAACCTGCTATATAAATTAATGGTTAAAATAAATGATTAAATTATGGTTATTAAGAGTTTACAGTTATATGGTATTTTTTTCAAAAAATTTATAATATTCAGCAATACATGTACTAATAACAATAAAGACAATTACAATGTGACAAAAGATTTCCATTTCAAATAAATTCTGTACTTTTTAAACTGTCTATTAAAAAGAAATTCGATAAAAAATGCATCCTCATTTCTACAATAACATTAAACAGCTTAAGTGCTGAAATCAGAATATTAGAATGATTTCTGAAACAAAAATCAGCTTTATAACAACATTAAAATATTATACAAAACTAAATATGTTAAAATTGAAATATCCCTCACTAGTACTGCATATCTGAACAAATCCACCTTTGATTGTATATACTGCTTCGATCAAATGACTTTAAAAAAAATAAAAGACATACTCATTCTAACTTGTACTTATTAAAATCTTAAGCGATCATATTCAATTTTAATTTATTCAATTTAAATTATATTAAAAGATGCGTAAAACCTAGTGGTTTAACAGAGAGTTTATATAGTTTTAAAGTTATATCTTATCATTGCTATGCAGATGATGTACAATTGTATGTTTCTTTTAGCCCTGACAGACTAGACAAACTGTTTCTCTTGCAGGATTGTTTAGTCTCCATTGACAAATGGATGGCATACAATTTTCTGTAACTGAACCCTGATAAAACTGAAATGTTGATTTTGGCTCCAGACAGCATCACCCCAATGATTAGTTTTTGGGGGTTTGTCATCTTTCAAATTGCAGTGACATCAGGAATCTAGGTGTCATTTTGATAGAGCTCTGTGTTTAAACAGCCATGCAAAGTCTGTTGTTCGTACATGCTTTTTACATCGCAAAAATCAATAATATTATTTCAAAGGAAGAGATGGAGATGCTTGTCCATGCCTTTATATCTTCACGATTGCATTATTGTAATGTTCTGTACACTTGTCTGAACAAATCTTCTACAAAGCGATTGCAAGTTGTGCAGAATGCAGCGGCGAGGCTTTTAACCAACACCAGTAGGAGGTCGCACATTACCCCTGTGCTTAAGGCACTTCACTGGTTTCCTATTAGTTTTAGAGTAAACTTTAAGATTCTTGTAATTACATATAGAGCTCTGCATGGACATGCACCTCTCTATATTCAAGATCTTTGACATAGTCACTCATAAAGCCGGTCCCTGAGGTCTTCTGGAAACACCTTTAAGCCATTCCCAGAACATGTCTCAAGATTAAAGGTGACCGTGCCTTGTGTGTTAAGGCCCCAAGACTCCAGAACTATCTCCCCCTAGAACTGAGAACTCTTTTAAAAGAACATTAAAGGACACGTCTTTTTGGTCAAGCTTTTAATTAACAGTATGGTGAGCTGGATTTACATTGGTGTTTCTGTTCTCGGATTTCTTACTTGTTTTAATATGTTTTCTTTTATTGATATGTGTTCTTTCACCTGTTTTCTGGTTTTATTTTAAAGCACTTTGTGACTTAATGTCTGTGAAAGGTGCTATATAAATAAACCTTTACTTACTTTAACTGTGCACTGTGATCCTTAAATAGTCTTTTTGCCATCAAACGAATCTTCAATATGCCTGGCTATTATTATCTATTCATTATTAAAATATTTCTATTGTTACACTGAACACAGTTGATGCTCGCAGTAAATCATAGTAAGCGTACAGTCGTTTCGTCTTTGATCAGAATACAGATGAATATACCAAAAATATCTTGTGACACAGAAGTTAGATCATTTCACAAGTAAATTCAACAAATGTCACAGCATTATTCAGAGCAAACAGAAACAGCCATTAGCACTGAATGAGTCCTTTTCTCACAGCTCTGTGTTTATTGCTGTAATACTTCACAGCTAAGCTACATTGGCTTCAATTTTATTAGCATAACTGCCGCTATAGAGTGACTGGATAAAGTCGTAAGGTTGATTTCATGTTATCAGTCTGTAGAGGCAGAGGAATTGGAAAAGAGACAGTCAGAGAGAACAGTCACGTCTAACCTCCAGGCGGCGGCTTGTTTTTGGAGGTGAGGATGACGAAGCCGAAGCCCTCGTTGTCCTTGCGCTGAAGAGTGACGTCGTAGGGCTGGGGATAGCTGTGTCCGGACACCTCCACATGGGCTGGTTTGGGGGAACCGTTGACCAGCGCTGGAGCCTGAGGAGCCGGAGGATAAACTCCATCTTCTTCCTCTCGATCTGCACAAACATTTACAATTATCACAGATTAATTATTAGTTACACATTAAACATCACAGATTTATGAACAATCACTAGATTAACTTCTGTTGTAAAATCCAAAAAATACTTTATATTTATAAATATTTTAAAATAGGAAACTGTTTTAAATATAACAGTATATATTTTTGATCAAATACAGCTTTAAGATATTTAAAGCTTTTAATATACATGTTTAATATATATGTATTGTAGATGTGTTTGTTTGTGCATCAAATTACATTTAGAAAAGTGATTTTATATGCATAGATGATATGGAAATGTAAGTAAAGGGTGTCCTGTAATGTTTAAAAAAACGTGAGCTTAAAACTTAACAAAATACTGGTGAAATATTGTTCCATTGTTACTCATTGTAACAGATGTATGTATATACATGAAAGGTTTAAATGCACAGATTCATCTAGCTTAGTTCCACAATAAACATCACAGATTTGTACCATCTAGTGCTATTTTAGTTTTAATGACATGCTTTTCAAATCTATTTAGCTACATTGAATATTTATAATATTTTATTAGCTCTAATTTGATATTTTAATAAAGTGTTTTTAGTATGTCAAACAAAGGTTTATTGTTAAACATAACACATTGATCAACTTTATAAACTTTATCATATATAACATAATATATATATACACACAGTAAAGGGCAAAATTATTAGCCCTAATGTGAAATCTTTTTTTTTTTTTTTTAATATTTAAAGACTTTTAAAACACATTTTTAAACACAATAATTTAAATATTTGTATTAACTATTTGCTTTAGTCTTTTGCCATGGTAACAGTACTAGTACATCAGTTTAAAGTGCAATTTAACTAGGATAATTAGGTTAACTAGGCAAGTAAGTTTAATTAGGCATGTCATTGGACATCAGTGGTTTGTTCTCTAGACAATCCAAAAATTCATTCATTTTCCTTTGGGCTATTCCCTTTATTCATCAGGGGTCACCACAGTGGTATGAACTGCCAACGTATCCAGCATATGTTTTACACAGCCGATACCCTTTCAGCTGCAACCCAGTACTGGGAAACACCCATACACTCTCATATGCACACACTCATACACTACGGCCAATTTAGTTTATTCAATTCACCTATACCTCACGTCTTTGAACTGTGGGGGTAACCAGAGTGCCCACACAGTAAAACCCAACAGTAAAGTGGAGTTAACTCAAAATTAACAGAAAGTTAATTTTACTCATTTAAAAGGTTTTGAAAACTGTGTTGAAGGTAATGAGCTAAATAAATGCCTCATTACTTTAACTTAAATGGAGTAAGTTCACAGTATTCATTTTCATTAGTTCTTTTTTTACTTGAATAGTTTGTAGCAAACAGCTTCCTCAAATGGTTTGAGTTGCTTTAACTTATTAGGTTTAACAGTACTCAGTTGATTTAAGTTCTCTCAGTTGATTTGAGTTCTCATTGAGTTCAACTCATTTAATGGGTTTACTGTGCTTAAATTGCTTCGCTTACTCAAATGGATTAAGTTCACAGTACTCATTAGGATTAGTTTTTGAACTTAAATGGTTTGTTGCTATCGGTTTCTTCAAATGGTTTGATTACCTTGACTTTTTGGGTTTTACAGTGCAGCGGAAACCCACACGAACACGGGGAGAACATGCAAACTTCACACAGAAATGCCAATTGACCCGGTCGGGACTTGAACCAGAGATCTTCTTGCTGTAAGGTGACAATGCTAACCACTGAGCCATTGTGTCGCCCATAATATCTAATATTTCTTAAAAACAGCTTTTATTTTAGATAAATCAAAAGAAATAAGACTTCCTGCAGAAAAAAAAAATACAACAGTAACTATTATAATAACTGTTATTATAATAACACTGTTAAATTGCACTTTAAATTGAATGTTTGTATTTGGCTACCATGTACTGTTACCATGGCAAAAGACAAAAAATGAGTTACTGTTATTATAGGAAATTACAGTTAACAGTTATTATAATAGTTAATAACTATTATAGGAAATACTCTAAAAATGTCCTCTGTTTGTTAAACAACACTTAGGAAATATTTGAAAAAGAGTAAAGATTTCACAGGAGGGCTAATAATTTTGACTTAATAAAAATATCCACATTGCAATGGGATTACTTTCATCTTAGAGATGAGCAGATCATGTTTATGGCTTTACTTGGAAAGTCCCAGTAATACGTCACTGATGAGTGGTAGTCAAATTTACCAGTGCTGATTTCACACTCCCACCTCTAGTATTATGACTATGCTTTAAGCATCTATTAACACTCTACAATTAATCATTTACATCCATTCTGCAAAATGATCCCATCTGGGCTTGATGATTCATGAAAGACTAACAAAAAAAACCCTCTAACAATTCTCACTGTGAAATAAAACAAATGAGCAGAATCCCAGAATGCTTTACCACATCTACAAGAGAATGTTTATGAAAGTGTAGGAAAAAAGCTGCTATGAGGCAAAATGCCAAACTCGTAATAGCTTCATAATTAGAAGTTTTTTTCCAAATTACACAAGTGTGTGTTGTCTCGAGGCGTCATTTTTTTTTCCCAGTTACTCAGTGCTTCTGAGTCATTGTTTTGTTAACACATAAAGAGTCTTCTGCTTTGACTGAAAACAGTGGTCATTAAATTTTGATTCGGTGGTTATTATTTTATTGCTCAACTCTGCCCTTCGCTCAGAACTAATGGAGTGAGACGTTCAGTCCTCAGAGGGAGTGAATCTGTGTTCAAACATCAGCGACTGGATATGAATAAAGCCTCTGGAGGACGTCTACATAAACACACAGTAATCAGATAAACACAAACCTTGAAAGGTGAGCTTTCTGCGCACGGTCAACATGACCTGGCCATTGCGGGCAGCATTAGTCATGAGCTCCAGAACCTGCTTGTGAGATTTGCCCTTGACAGGAACGCCGTCAATACAGATGAGCTCATCTCCAGCCCGCAGACGGCCATCTTTCTCTGCGGCTCCTAGAGGAACAATGGCACCAATGTACACCTGAGGAAAGACACTGTGGTTAAAGGTCATGCCATTGTGTGGTCTGACAATACAGAGATTCCCATACAGTACACTGATATATTCATAGACAATATGAACACAGAAATACCCTGGGTTATCATAAATGGCACAAAAAGGTTATAATGTTATACTGTAAAGAATTTCAGTGTTGAATATCATGAAGACACGTCACTCGACACAAACATTCAGGTACACGGTAATCTTGTTGTCAGTGCAACCAACATGATGTTATTCCTTTCAAATGCCTTTCAAAGTCCCTTCAAATACCTTATGCTGTTCCTTGCACACTTGTGGATTTTCTTTTCTATAGAGGATTTGTGCAACATTTGTGACACATTTAAACAATGTAATGAATGACCCTGAACATAAAAAGCCATACAAAGTACACAACATTTGCAAATCCCCCCAAAATCCAATTCATTTACCAGGAAACACCCTAAAGGTGGCACCTGCTCATCGCTTCACACTTTTCCCAAACATACCGAAACAAATGATGACAGAAAAAGTTCAGAAGAACATTCCCACAAGCAAGACTTTGATCTCTGTTGTTGCATCGCTGAAGAAATAAGTGAAACTAAAGCTAGTGTGTGTGACTTGGATGATAAAAAATAAACCTTATCTTCCTTAAATTGCCTAGTGAATGCAATATGTGTCCTTGGACTACAAAACAACATAACAATATTTCAAAATTGAGATTTATACATCACCTAAAAGTTCAATATATTAACCTTACATTTATATATGGCTTGATAGGAAATGATAAAACTTAACTGAGAAAATCTTTGGGTTCAGAAAAATCTAAATACTAAGAAAATTGCATTTAAAATGGTTGAAATTAGGCGCCACGGTGGCGTAGTGAGTAGCACGTTCTCCTCACAGCAAGAAGGTCGCTGCTTCGAGCCCCGGCTGGGTCAGTTGGCATTTCTATGTGGAGTTTGCATGTTCTCCCCGTGGTTGCGTGGGTTTCCTCCGGGTGCTCCGGTTTCCCCCACAAGTCCAAAGACATGTGGTATAGGTGAATTGGGTAGGCCAAATTGTCCATAGTGTATGAGTGTGAATGAGTGTGTATGGATGTTTCCCAGAGATGGGTTGTGACTGAAAGGGCATCCGCTGCGTAAAACAATATGCTGGATAAGTTGGCAGTTCATTCCGCTGTGGTGACCCCGGATTAATAAAGGGACTAAGCCAACAAGAAAATGAATGAATGAATGGTTGAAATTGAGTATTTATGTATTTACAAAATGTAATAATAGAACATGATCTTAACTTAATACTCTAATGATTTTTGACATGGGGCGGAATGGTGGCTCAGTGGTTAGCACTGTCGCCTTGTTCGAGTCCCAGCTGGGCCAGTTGGCATTTCTATGTAGAGTTTGCATGTTCTCCCTGTGTTTGCGTGGGTTTCCTCTGGGTGTTCCGGTTTCCCCCACAGTCCAAAGACATGCAATATAGGTGTATTGAATGAACTAAATTGGCCATAGTAAAAGTATGTGTGTGTGTGAATGCGAGTAAGGGTGTATCCCAGTACTGGGTTGCAGCTGGAAGAGCATCCGCTGCGTAAAAACTATGCTTAAATAGTTGGTGGTTCATTGCGCTGTGGCAGCCCCTGATAAATAAGGGACTAAGCCGAAGTAAAATGAATGAATGATTTTTGACACAAAAGATAATTGAATAATTTTGACACATACAATGTACAGTATGTTTCTCTATTGTCAAAAACAGACCCTTGCAACACGGTTTTGCAGTCCAGGGTCACATATGTGTTAACAAAAAACAACACACATGCACACATACACACAAACACACAAAATACTAATAATTTCTCTAGTCTACACACAAATGTTTTATGAATTAAATATGCTAATAATTACTTTAATGTATCCACTTGTTCAATATTTAGTTGCTAACCTGTTTTTAAAACAAATCACTATGTATGTATGCATGTATTGGAAGTGTTGCCAAAAAAAAAAAAAAGTCTGTGGGAAACAAACACTACGGTGAGAAATCACTATAAAATCGCTCACTGGCTGATCTGGTCCTTCTCCACCTAGCACTCGAAACCCAAATCCAGTCTCCTGGTTCCTCTTGATGAACACATCTAGCTCTTTAGTGTTGATGGCTGAAAGAACAGGGAGAGTGGTTTTAAATACAGTGAAGTAAGCAGATCGTTTGTAAGCATTGAGGCAGAACTCACGTTTGCTGTCCTGCATGGCTTTGGACTTGAGGTAGAGCTCTGTTGGGTCCAGTTTTGGAGAGCTAGAGCGGATGAGCTGTGGCGGGAAGGGCAGGGATTGGGGCGCAGATTCAGCTGGACTGGGAGTGTCAGTACTGATGGAGCTGGTGGTAATGATATCCTGCTTCTGGGTAATGGGGATCGCTGGCGTGATCTGAATGAACAGATGGACACACACAGACACACACATTACAGAACTACCCTCATTGATATTCCAAATATGAGCTGAGCTCTTTAATATTCATTATGTCAAATGATTTTCAACAATAAATAACAGACTGCTTTGGCTAGTATTGAAGTGTTTGTCATCCAGTCACTCAAAGTTAGTCTGAGTGACAAACACATTTGTGTTATTTAGACTCATATTACAGATAATCAGCCTGTATGAAAATATGATACGTTTAAATGTGTCATCACAATTTTGTTTTTACAGTATGCTTTAAAAAACGATAAGATCAAAAACTCAAAACATTTCATATTACTGTAACTTATTTTAATAAGTTGATCAGGTAACTTTACTTTTAAAGTTATACACATTTTATCTTGATGCTTTAAGGTAATTTAATTTACACAAGTTGAAATAATTTGTAAAATTAATTCAACTTATAAATGTAGTGTAATCTTGTTTTAATATTATTTAAATAATATTATTAATATAATTATATTACAAATATTATTATATGCTTTAATACTTTTATATTTGCTTTTCAACATGATTTTATATAAAAATAAATGTTAAAAACACTGTTGTCTTACTGATCGTCATTGTCATGATTTATTGATCATATAATCTTTTGAAGTTACTGTAGAAGACAGCGTTTAACCCACGCTTTGACATTTTATTTTCACAAAGTCTTTGTAATGTTCATTAAAATAAGACACTATGCTTGTATTCATACAAATTTTTACAAATCTAATTTTTACTAATTAGACAGAGACGTCTCTTTGACCCTTAATACTCTAGATCAGAGGTGCCCAAACTCACTCAAAATCGCCTACTCAGTAGGTACTGCATTTGAATGCGAAACTCGACTGTTAAAAAAGTATGTTCTATACAGTATGAATGTGAGTAGTATGAATGGAACTCGGACATACTAAATCTGCCATTTTGTCATGATCACGTAACCTAGCTGTGTCAGTGTTGTCACTTCACTCTCATTCATGAATTCTCTCCCAGTGCATTATGAGACAGCATAGCATGCATCGGATGTGCACTTCAGAATCTTGCTGGAGGTATTAGGTTACCCGGGTACTTCTCACATTTTGTTTTTCAAACTCTATGAGTTGTGACATACTACTCGGCTCGCATACTGTTTTTAGCATACTATATAGTATGGAAATTTGTGATTTCGGACCAAGCCCTGGAGGGCCAGTGTCCTGCAGAGATTAACTCCAACCCCAATTAAACACACCTGAACCAGTTTATCAAACTCTTAACTAGCATACCAGAAACTTCCTGGCAGGTGTGTTGAAGCAGGTTGGAGGTAAACTCCGCAGGACACTAGCCCTCCAGGACAGAGTTTGGTCACAACTATGTATTAAAAACTGATCTGTATTATCATATACAGTACCACTCAAGCTCAAATCTTCTTAATTTGTCCTGCAGTCCCTCAAATCATGTCTATGTGATTCACATTGTTTATATCTCCTCTGAAACAGCTCATCTACATTACAGCCAGTATGAGGAAGATTTGTGCTCCTGAGGGCCTGTTGACTCAGCAGAGATGTTCACTGCAGAAGCTCGTGTTTGCCTTCAAGTGATTCACCACATCCTGCTCTTAAAATAACATTATAGCGTTTGGCACTTGCTCGGTTAATAATGTACGACTGCGAGCTTCGCTGAAGAACCCAGAAAGAGGCCGATTAATATTTCATCCCGTTTTCTTCATCTTCGTTTCATCAAAAATCCCTAGTGTGTCTGAATTAAATCACAAAAATGGTGTAATTAAAAGACATTTAGCTGAACTTACAGGTTTGAGAGACTTCACGGGAGACGTCTGACCTGCAGGCACAAACACAGATAAAGAGGGAAATGAGGATCAGCAAGTACAGTTGGAGAAGTGTGTTACAAGACTAAATCATTAGACTGGGCTGTTTATTACTAGTGAAAGGCGATTCTTCAGTTCCCTTATGCAATTTAAAGCCTTCATAAGTGAATTGAGGCACCACTAGTCACAACTAAGTGAATTGTAATAATGTGCATTTCAGACATGTTTCCAAATCACATTTTAGCTAATCTGTCATTGGTCAGATTAACAGGCAGCCCCGCCCCCAAATGACACTGAATTCATCAGTTCAGATGTCAGGATGCTCAGACAGACAACATACAGTGCATACAGCATATATAGGAGTACACTACCTTTGTCAGTGAATATAAACAATATATTTTGGTGCATTTAATAATCTAAATACAAAACAGTTTTATTAAACAGGTATATTAATTAAAATAAGAGTGAGGTCACCTAACATCTTGAGGAATAAAATAATAATACATATAGATACAAATAAGGTGTTGAAAAATAAAATGACCAAATTTTAACCAAATAATTTTTTTTTAATGTTTCTCTTGATTTTTCCTCTTTCCTAAAATTTGATTTTACATTAGTCCCTAATATATTCATTTGGTGTACTAATTTTTGCACCCTGATCTTAAGCTATTCTGTTAGATTAGTTGCAGTTTTGGCTTTGGTTCTGACTAATCTAAAGTATATACAACGAAATCTTATTATAGAGGATCTTATAGAAAATATTCATTTAAAAGAGAGGTGTACCCATTTATGCTGAGCAGTGTATGTTTAAGTAAAAATTGCCTTTGCTCAGTGCTTACTGCAAACATCATACCGTTTTAGCCCCCTTTGAATTTTTTTTTCTTTTTAAAATATTTCCCAAATGATGTTTAACAGAGCAAGGAAATTTTCACAGTATGTCTGATAATATTTTTTCTTCTGGAGAAAGTTTTATGTGTTTTATTTTGGCTAGAATAAAATTAAGGTCAAAATTAGTAGCCCCTTTAAGCTATTTTTTTTTTTGATTGTCTACAGAACAAACCCTCGTTATACAATAACTTGCCTTATTACCCTAACCTGCCTAGTTAACCTAATTAACCTAGCTAAGCCTTTAAATGTCACTTTAAGCTGTATAGAAGTGTCTTGAAAAATAAATATTATTTACTGTCATCATGGCAAAGATAAAAGAAATCAGTTATTAGAAATGAGTTATTAAAACTGTTGTGTTAAGAAATCTGTTGAAAAACTCTTCTCTGTGTTAAACAGAAATTGCAGAAAAACATAAACAGGGGGGATAATATTTTAGGGGGTCTAATAATTGTAACTTCATCGGTACATTAAACTGAAGAACGCATTGTAACTTAAAAAAAAAAAAACTTTACACTAAGATTAAAAGTTCTTCACACTAAGAAATAAAGTTCAAAAGCTGTCACTGGGGTTGCATCTTCAAAAAAGATTCATATTGGTCAGCAAAATTAACATATTAGTACCTAAAAATAGAGCTGCACAATATATGGTTTGAACATCAATATCGCTATGTGTATGCGTAATCATCATGTCGTAGAATTAGATTACTTACTAAATATTAAAACATAAAGATTTTAAGATATTCTTTTAAAAAAAATGTTTATACAATGATGACCAATTATTTTATGTTGATTTAATTTCTACTCCTGAATAATGTTACTCTGCAAAAGTTTGTTTCACTTTTATCTCTACTTTTATCTCTGTCATATTTATATACACTTGTAATGTAATTTATACAAACGCACTGCATAGAAAAATACTTAATCATATGTATATATATATATATATATCTCGCAGGAAAACAAAATATCACAATGTCAGATTTTTCCTGATTTCTTTTTTTCAGTAAAAAAAAAAGAAGTCATAAAATAAATAAATGAATGAATAAATAAATAAATGAATGAATAAATAAATAAATAAATAAAAATCACAGGTTGACAACCTGAAAATATCTTG
>CAIGQQ010006052.1:9749285-9764311 GCA_903798035.1 Danio albolineatus | reverse complement strand
ATATATTATGATTTAAGATAAGCGTTCTCTCTTTTAAAAAGGTTTAAGGTAGCAAAGTCTTCAGTGTGACAATGCTTCAGAAATCCTTTTTATATGCAGATTTGGGGATATTATCATTAAATGATCTGGAAATAGATCTTTAAAAAATACTTTTTCAGGAGTCTTTGAATGTAAACTCTTTATTTATTAATTATAATTTACACATTTATTTATATTTAATTTATACTTTTTATAAATATATTCTTTTTTTTTTTGCCAAATTAAATGTCCTTACAGTTACTTTTGATAAATGCTAAACTGTAAACTAAAATAGTAAAGTATTATTAGTATTTATAGTATTTATATAACTTTTGTAGTATTTAAATCAAACTTATAAACAATATTGAATAAAAAACATATAATGGAGTGTAATTTTTTGGTATCGCCCTCTTTTATCTGCTTTCCAGTACTGGTGGAGAATATTACACATTTCCAAATTCCATTCGACAATTACTGGATATTACAAACCCCCCTGGAGGACTTTGAAAATGATGTGTAGAAAGTGTCTATTAAATTGAAGTGCCTGTTTTGTACTGTTCAACAAGTTATGTGATGCGCATCAAAGCTGAGCACTTCCATCAGATAATCACATCGAGTTATGAAACAATACAGACTCAAATCAGCACTTCACACTTCACCTGTTTGGTGAAAATAAAGAGGTAGAACTGCATTTCTAGCCTTTTCCTAGTCTCTACAGTGTAGGCTTTGCTTATTTGTACATTTGGTTTGATGTTTACATAATTCCAGCTCTGGTTTTAGATCAATCTTAAAGTCACTCAAAATGGAAATCTAAATTGGAAATCTAAACGGAATATTAGTGTTTATTATAACAAAGTGTGTATTTACCAAACAAACACCGCCTCCTTACAACAAGTGTAGTGACGTTTGTAAGACGTCAAGTATATAGTGGAAACTCTTGACGAGTTCAAATCCACCCTTTGACAACCATGTTCTTGTTTTTTTTTTCCATATCACCAAAGCAGATTGATTTTTTTTAATTAGGTAAATGCCTTATGGGTATTTAATATGAAACTGTTTTCTTTTTAAACAAGTTATTCACGATTACAGTTAATAGTAGGTGCAGGGACAGCTGTATTGAAATACTTTGAAAAATATTATCAACTACACTTACTACAATATTATTGCATGGGGTTTCATGTAGCCGAGGGAAATAATACTGTGTAAAATCTGTGAAATACAGGGGTTCTAATACCTGCCACTATTTCTGCTATGTATAAATAGCATCAAAAATAAAACAATCAACTAACGATGAACTAAAAATACAATTTATTGACTGCAGTGTTAATATAACATATTACTAATTTAATTTCTGCCTTATAAATTTATGTGCACGTAAAATAAAAAAATAATCCAAGTTTTTCAGATTGCCATATTTGAATTTTAGCACGTGTAAAGAGATATGAACTGTAACAATGTTCTCAACATTTACAACAAAAAACAAACACCAGATACAGTGTTTAAGGCTACAAGTAGACATTGTTCACAAACAGCGAGTAAAGAGTATAAACTGGTGTTATGTAGATTTATTATACATAATTATGTGTAACAAACAAGACTTAAATTGTTAAATACATATTTCAGGCTTTATTGAATGGTTTACAGTAGGGCTGCACAATATAACGTGCACATCTGCAATAGTCACATCACAGGATCTACAATGTTGAGTGCTTATAATGACCGGGAACCACGTTTCAGAACATGACCTGTGGAGTACTCGCAAATTTGAACCCTAATAGAGTGAAAGATTTGAATTTAGATGTGTTTTAAGAAACTGTGACTATAAGATAATCAAATTTAAACCAAGAAATTCAATTTAACAATTACTAAATTGTTTTTAATTATTTATACAATGAGAAAGACAATACAATGTTATTTGATTAATGTTGAATTTCTGTTCTTAGACTCCACTGAAAACCATAAAACACAAACCAATTATAATTTAAAATCTTTTTTTCTATTGTTTTCAACTTTGCTTGCGAATTGTTTATTATATTTTATGCAGATGTATGAGTTCTTAAAGTAGAGTTATTTAGGTCATCTGTTGTAAAATCATATTCATATCACAATGTACATTGCAGAAAAACTAAATATTGCAATGTCAGTTTTTTCCAATATTGTGCAGCCTTAGTTTACACACAATGTGAAATGCGACACTACAACAACAACACCTTTGATTGTAGCTTTCTCTAAAGATATTAATAACTAAATCAAACCATCATTAACCAACCGTCCCATCTTTTCACAAATGACGACGCAATCTTCATGTCTACCTGAACTAACCCTTTAAGACAAAGGTGTTTAACATTGTTCTGAATCAGCTGTAAATGGCAGCTCGTATGCTAATTACAGTCATTTATAACGCAGCGGTTGTATTTTTTGTCTCATCTCATCGGAGAGCGCCAGCAGCATCAGATGAGGCCACATCAATCTCATTAGGAGAGCAGGGATGGATATCTCACCATGTGTGCTGGGAATTGGATTTGCATAATAGCCACATTGATGAGTTGGACTGGCCCTATGAAAAGGATTAGGTTGATTGTAATAACCATGGCATGCATTTGAACTATGTGCCGCAATTGCGTGCAAATTAGCTGCTGGACACAGGTACAGGCAAACCCATCACTGCCTAACAGATCTATTTATTTATTTATTTGAGGTGGTGTTTTCACATTTGCTTGGATAGGAAATTCTGGGAAGAAAAGAAGAGTTGATGTTTATGATTATTATTTTATTATGTTTAGGTTTATTATGCTTTTCATGCATAATGACCAGAGTGTCTATTAGAACCAACTGATTATGAAATGACAGAGAGTAATTAAATTATTCTTAATTATTAGCCCTCTGTATATTTTTTTTCCCCATTTTCTAAACAAAGTGAAGGTTTTTCCACATATTTCCAAACATGATAGTTTCAATAACAAATTTTTAATTTAATCTTTGCTGTGATGACATCCCATAATATTTTACAAGATAATTTTCAAGATACAAGTGTTCAGCATTAATTTAAAGGTTTAACTAGGCTAATTAGGTTAAATGAGCAAATTAGGGTATTTAGGCAAGTATCATGACAATAGGAAAAAAATATTGCTTAAGGGGCTAATATAATATTGATATTGGGAAATAAGTATTCAACACATCATCATTTTCTCAGAATATATTTCTAAATGTGCTGTTGACTTGAATTTTTCACCAGATGTTAATAACAACCAATGAAATTCATATATGAAAAGAAAACAAATCTAATTAATTTACAAATGAAGTTATGTCTAAAAAAAATATAACAACGCAGAGAAAAAGCATTGAACACATGAAGAAAGGGAGAGGTAAAAGGGCAGTGAAAGCCCAGACAGCAGCTGAAATCTCTCAGACGTTATTCAGCAACCCTCTGCCTTTCATCATTGTAAATTAATATTAGCTGCTTCAGTCCAACATCTACATTACCAAGATGATGAAGGGTGGACATTTCAACCAGACAATGATCCAAACCACAGCCAAGGAAACTCTCAAATGCTTTCAGAGAAAGAAAATCAAGCTGTACAATGGCCCAGCCAATCATCTGACTTGATAAAAAAATTAAAATATTTGTTTGGATAGACAAATCCCTTTAAGATTTATACACTCTGTTAAATTCTGTGAGAAAAAAAAAATGACACCTGAGAAATGCATGTGACTTCATTCTACATACAGTATGAGAGTCTCGTCTTTAAGCTCATCATAGGAAATGCTGTGAAAAATTCCTTGCTCTGTTAATTATCATGTAGGAAATATTTACATTTAGGAAAAACAAAATTCACAGGAGGGCTCATAATTTTGACTTCACAACAATGTATGTGTTTGTGTATATGACCTAAAAGCACACGTGGAGTGGCCGAAGTGTTTTAGAATTGCATGAGTATATGAATAAAACAAAGATAACGCATGAATTGTACATTACTATTATAATTGCGCTTTGGTTATGGTTATGGTTTCTGATTATTCTCTGCAAGCACTGCATGACTGCATTGTATTTTTGTATATTTGTAGCAGTCCTATTCTTAGGCAGGCAGTCAGCATCCACTCATTAAAGTGTCTTGGCCAGCTAACAGAGCGTAGAGCATAGGGGGGGCTGTGTGTGTGCTTTCACTAATGAGACAGAACAGACGTCCACTGCCAGCCTTCCAGAGGGGATAGGAGGACAAAATCAGTGCTCAGAGGACGCGGGAGCATGCAGGAGACTGACACTCACAGGGAGTCCTAACAACAAACTGGCAAAAATTTGCTATAACCTTGAACAACCTGAAACTCAACTCGGGCATGTGTGGGCTGGGACATCAAATATCATCAATGCATCCTCTTAACACAAATAAAGTTGCCTGAATTGACTGAAAATTGACTGAAAGCGAAAAAGATAAATGTTTACATTTCAAAACAAATGCGTTTGAACTTTCTATACATCAAACAAGCCTAAACACGCAACTGTATTGACTAATATTGCACTGTAAAACCCAAAAACTCAAATCATTTGAGGAAACCAATTGCAACAAACCATTTAAGTTCAAAAACTATTCCTAATGAGTACTGTGAACTTAATCCATTTGAGCAAACAACGCAATTTGAGCACAGTAAAACCCAATAAATATAGAGAACTCGAACCAACTGAGTACTGTAAAACCTAATAAGTTAAGGCAACTCAAACTGTTTGATAAAACCGATTGCAACAAACTATTTGAGTTAAAAAAACTAATCTATATGAGTACTGTCAACTAACAAGTACTGTTAGAACGAGGTGTTTAACTCATTACCTTCGACACGGAGTTCAAAACTCTTTTCAAATGAGTAGAATTAACTTTCTGTAAATTTTGAGTTAACTACACTCATTTTATTTGATAAAATAGATTAAAATGGTTGTCCAAACAGACATAAGTGTGGTAAGTGGCTGCAAACATTTTAAACAGGCTGAATTTAAACAAATTCAGTAATAAAGTCTGCACTGCGCACTAGCGGTTTTTAACATTTTGGCATGTTAATCTTGTTAGTAAAATAATTCATAGAGTTATGATTCACACTTGTTAAATAATTACTTTATATTACTTTATTTTACATTCTTAGGAGATACAAAACACAGACGTTCAGCACAATGCCTTCCTCAGTGTGTGACACAATCTTCTCACTCCACCCTCTAATTCAACAGTTGATCACATTAGGTCATTAGTTGGATGACTACTCAGTGGTTATCTCATTTTCATTTCAATATAGCTAACAACACAAGAAATATTTCCTCCACCTATAGCAATATTATCTCCACTGTACAGGAAAATAACATTTGAATTATCGTCATTCACTTATTTATATCTTCGTCAAATGATACAATGAAATTCGGACAGTTCAAAAGATTAAAAATACATTTCCTTATCATTATATCTTTCATTATACACTCAAAACTCGTTTGATAAACAGTAAAACATTAAAGAAACACTAAAAGTTCCAATTCCTCATTTATTCCTCTTGGTGTAAGTGGTTTTAATTTATGAATTCAAAACGCTTCTCGTGGTAATAATCTTTTATTCAGATTGCCTCCTCTACGTGACTCAAATACTTCCTCAATTCTTATGCATTCTAGTTGTTTAACATCATGTCCAAAATCCATAAAGTGTCGTGCTACTGCTGAAGTTATATCTTGTTGTCGTATACTTGATTTATGTTCACTAATTCACAACTTTAACTGACGTGATGATGACTTCCCTATAAATATGTATGTATATGTGTATAAATATTTTGGCAAAGACATTTTAATATATAGACCATATTACGGGTTTGGATACTGAATTTAAACAAAGAAATTACATTTAGTAATGTACTTCGGTGTAATTTGTTTGTTTAAGTAAAAATTTTTTATACACTAATTTCGAGAGGATCACTTAGTTATGATTGCTTGCAGCTGGTCCCGCATTATTCAATTTATGATTCACCAATCAGACGATTCCTAAGCTACTATAAATACCCTAAGTTCCACATCACAGCCATTTTCATTTGAAGAATCCCCCTTCCATCCCTACTCCTCCTTCTTTCCTAGATGTGTGGCACGGTGGCCCAGTGGTTAGCACTGTTGCCTCACAGCAAGAACATCACTGGTCCTAGTCCTTACCAAGCCAGCTGACGCTTCTGCATGGAGTTTACACATTCTCCCCGTGCTCACGTGGTTTTCCCCCGGGTTCCTAGATTTCCTTCCACCATCCAAAATATACAACTTAAGTCAATTAACTAATCCAAATCGGCACCATATACATGCTCCTAGTAATCTCTGTAGAGAAATCACTACCTGTTCATTAGCTACCAGCAGGGAAGTTCTCGAGATCTACCTGAACTCAAACTCCCCTCTCGCCTTGCAAACGGGAGGGAGCCCCAGGCTCGAGGATCTTATGAGCTCAGGGCTCTCTCCCGGGACAGCATACCAAACATCAGCTAAGTGTGAACTCTTGAAATTCAGCCCATATAAATTGTTCGCAACCACTTGCCTAATAAATATTTAGTAAATCTAATGAATCATTTTTTTCAGTGTAGTTACTGAAACTAAATTACTTTTCTGCTGAAAAGGTAAAGGGATTACTTTTAATCTTTAGGTAATTTAATTACAGCTACTTATACTTGCCTTAAATACTGTACATCCAGTACAATTCAATACTTCTCTATGAATCAATTCAGAGAAGCAAACGTTTTTTGTATACAAATATATTTTGCTGAATAATTCTGTTTTTAACCAAGAAAACGTAAAATTACACAGACATACACGCACACACACATATTTACATTGATAGAATAAATGCATAGAATTCATTTACATCCTGTTTACAGCAGGATGAACAGCATGCAAATCGGGACACAAAACAAGTGCGCTTAAGCCTATTCTTTAAAACTTAACACCTGAACAAACACTCTTTACAAACAATGCAAAAAGCAGAGAGTGCAAATAAACATTAAAAAAGCAAGAACTACAGCTTAATGCCACCTCCGAGGACAGTACAAGGACACCCAATGTTGATCAACTGTGAAAAACCAGCTACAATGAGGAACGCAAGCATACTGTAAATACACAAAAGCTGGTGCAGGTGAACACAATAGAACAAGCACACAGTCACACTTAAACACACACACAGATGGCAAAACACAAGCTGACAGAATGGCTGCATATGATGAAAGCAGCTCTGTGCCTCTGGGATTGCATGAGATCATATCAGCCACAGATGTTAATTATGTTCTTATGGAAATGTTCTGCTTCCTGTTCAACACACAGCTGACCATCTCATGCATCTCTAACTTCCTCAGTTCACTTCACACTTTAAGTTTTTCTGGCTAAGTGTAACGTGATAGAGCATAAGAATATACAGTAAATAATATCTGTTCCATGCGAATCTGTGTTCATTAACAAGCCACGACCTTGGCAAACAATGCATGACTGCAAAATTAGATGGTAGCATGCTATTTTTGTCGCATCAGGTCAGTTTCTTATATCGAATAAAATGTGTTTCTTTACACCAGTGTCAGTTTTGTCACCTGTTAATCCTTTGTCAGTCCTTTTTAGACTTTAGTTCAGTCAGCCTGTTTTTGTTTAGTCAAGTCGACTTAATGTCTTAGCCACTTAATGTCTTAACTTTGAGCATGCAAAAAAAAAAAAATTCCAAGCCGCCAAATGGTCACAATACCTATGATTATTTTGCTCAGCATAACTGCTGTCATTTAAGAAATTTATTGTACATTCCATCAGAATTATTGCATTTTTATGAGCACAAACTCAAAAACATGGTTTATTGGACCAAACCAAGTGTACTGATTTGTTATAGACTATTTGTCATAATATCCAGTCTACTTTATGAAAGCTGTTAAAACCAGAAATATTAAAATATTAAAGGATAGTTCTAAATAATTCTGCTATTAATTTTCCATAGCAAATGCACACAGGAACATGATGCAGCTGAAGAGAAGACACTAGTGAACAAAGTTGTTTTTACAGTTTTTTTGAGGGCACTCAAAAGTGTTCTTGGGCTTTCATATGATTACATTTGAACCACTGATGTCACATAGAATGTTATGACCAAATCTTTGGTTCCTTTTCTGGAATTTGAATGACTTGGGAACGTTTCTATCTGCAGAAGGTTAGAGAGCTCTCAGATTTCATCTAATATATTTAAATGGGGGGGGGGGGGGGGGGGGGTGTTTTTTTTTTTATCTTTATTTGTGTTCATGTTTATATGTGTTATCTTTATATGTTAATCTATTTTAGTTTACTTTGACTAATTGTGACTGTTTGTGGTCTAATATTAAATAATGAACTAGAGAATATGCACAGATGTTTATACTTACCTTTTAATTAGTACATATTGGTATATGCTAAAGGGGCGGGGCTTCACCTTTAAAAGGAAAAACCCAAACCCCAATTCGGGGTCAGTTAACCTGGCGAGCGATCGAGCGGCTAAGTGTGTTTTATCAATTGGAAAACTTCTAACAGATGCCACAGATTCACATCTCATGATAATGTCATCATAGGAGTGCTCTCTTTCTCTCTCTCTCTCTCTCTCTCTCTCTCTCTCTCTCTCTCACACACACACACACACACATACGCACGCACGCACGCACGCACGCACGAACGCACGCACGCACACACATGCACACAGTAATCTGTGACTTTTCTATTATTAGTACCGTTTGTTATTTGTTCTTTTATTTTTGGTTGTTTTGTTACTTTTGCTGGTTACTTTTGGGTTATTTTGGTTTTCACTCTTGTACACTATAAACAAACCATCACTTTGCACGTTACATAAGCGAGTTGTGCTGTGATTTTTTTGAGGTTTTCTCGTTTTAATATACTTTGAGAACCCACTGCGAGCCTTCCTGGTTTGTAAAACTCACAATATCTTAATTTGTGAGGGTGAGTAATATATAACAGAATTTTTGGGTAAATTAATCATAAAAAACACTGAAATTCCTGAAAATAATTCAAATAATGCAAAGTTACATTCATGTTTTTCTTTTAAAATGGCAACAAAAAGATTGCATTGGACGTTTTGATGTCATTTACATTTAGTCGTTTGTCGACAAGCTTTAAAAACAGTTACTTTCACAGCAAAAAGCGCAAATGGCTGGTAAAAGAACACAGATATGATCTATGATAGCTTGCTCAAAACAGAACATCTCAAGATTAGATCGCTAAACTCTCACTTAGCGTTAACAGAGTGCAAGATTGCCAGAATGCAAAGAAAGAAAATGAAGTTTTCCTTACCACTGTATTTTCAAATCCAACTTTTCTGACCACTTCACAATTCACTTGTTTGAAATTTAACAGGCCAAAAAAGAAAACAACAACTCAATGTCTCACAATACACATAAGAGTAAGAGCTCTTTTCTTACAGTGTCTCAAATGGTTTGTTCAAGTATCGGTGCTTCCTAAGCCCTTCTGAGAGTCTGCTCTGCTCTGACTGGTCATTCAAGCTTTTCAGATGACCATATCTGAATTTCAGAAGATGTAAAGACATAGATATGAACAGTAACAACTTTCTCAATATTAATAAAAAACAAAAACAAACTTCAGAGACAGTGTTTGAGGCTACAAGTAGACATTGCTCACAAATAGCAAGCAAAGAGCAAAAACTGGCATCGTGCATATCTGCTAGTGTGCAAGATCGCCAGCCTGCAAAGCCTAAGAAAGAAAATGAAGTTTTCCTTACCACTGTATTGCACCTCACTTCCCAACGGCCCCCCTTGAAAGTCAAGTTATTTAATTTCCTTTTCTTTATATAGCACCAGATCACAACAGAAATGATTCAAGATTCCCTCCTACAGAACAGTACTTTGTCCTTTTATTAAACAAACAAAATGCCCTCATGCTATTCATCTCATTTAAATGACAGCTCATCAATTCTGTCTGCTCTCTGTATATTGCATATGGTGAAATTCCACTCACACAGGTTAGCATACTCCCACCGGTAGAAAGAGAGTGTGCGTCATAAAATATGTTGCGCCAACAAGGTGAAAATCAATGCTACTGTGCTTCACATTCCATGTTTGGCCTGCGTGATTGTGACATCACAGTAGCGTTTTCAGCCAAAATCACATTTAAATAGGCTATGTGTGTTTTATCAATTGGAAAACGTCTAACAGATGCCACAGATTCACATCTCATAATAATGTCATCATAAGAGTGCTCTCTCTCTCTCTCTTTCTCTCTCTCTCTCTCTCTCTCTCTCACACACACACACACACACACACAGGCACACACGCACACACACACACGAACACACAAATGCTGGAACGAATGCACGCACGCATGCACGCACACACACACATACACTGAGTAGCATCAATTCATCAGCATATTAAAATAGCCATTAAAAACAATAATAACTTATTTACTTTGAAATATGACAGAAAATGTGTCCTTTGATTTTTTTTTTCTTTAGTCTACTTGATACACTGTACATCACACTTTTAATGGCCCATCTGATTAATAAAGAGAATAGAAAACAAAAGCAGCTCAGATTTACTACATAGAAATGTTGTGAACAAATTAGTTTTTGCAAATTAATGCAAATGAATTTTATTCCATAAGAGTATAAAAGACTAGTAAATAACAGAATGCAGACAAATATAATTTATGGCTCTAAATCTCCCAATAATCTGTCTAAAGAGACAGATATGCCGCAAATATTGCTGCACATCTTGAGAAAAGCATCTTTTGCCAAATCACGATAGCAATTTCCTTTCAATTCATCATTCAGTCCTAAAAAAACAGACGTCTGACCAACTAAACACCACTTTGGACTGGCCTTGGAACAAAACATTGACCGCAATACCAATTCGTTACTGTAATTTAAAAAAGACATCCATTTACCTCCTAACATTTGAATCTTATAGAATCTTCCTGCACTCAACTGATATTACAGTGATTGGGTATATCAGGGATGTGAAAGAACCCACTTAACAGCACTTAAGAAGCAGGCAGGAAATCAAAGAATAAGCACATTTCTATGTATCAATTTCAGTACCAAACGATATAGAAGCCGGAACTATTGACAACACTACCTTGAAGCAGTTTAAACAAGGTTAGGCCATCAAACCACCTTATTAGATCTTATTTAGAACTCTCTCCCCCCAAGGACAAATTAAATTTACCAAAAGTGACAATAAACAATGTTTACAACACAGCCAGTTTCCTAATTTGGTTATTTTTGATCTTTCTATTCACCCAGAAACCCTAACAAAAATGAGTTTCCACAAAAATACAACAACAAAAATACAACAACAACGAAGTGGCACTATATTCAATGCAAATAATAATAATGATAACACATTTTTCTTCAGCCACAGATCAGCATAATACAATGACTTCGATTGATAACGCCGCACTAAAGTAATTCAGCTTTTCCATCCAAGGAATACCATTATAAAAGTTTATACAAGATACACAAAAAGTGAGCGAACTAAAGCAGTAAGAAATAGATGAATGTTTGAGAATAAAGTGTGTTTTTTTACTGGAGGGTGCTGCTGCTGCTGGAGCTGCTCCTGCGGCTGATGCTGCTGCTGCTGCCGTTGGCTGGTTGATTGGAGACGTCTCCTGGCTGAGCCTTTTCTTGGCCTCCTGTACCGGATTCTCAAACTGAGTCTTCTGATTGATGTGGCTGAAGGAAAGAGTGAGACGGTCAGTGCAATGACACAAACTCACACACACGCTAAGCATAGAACTGCAGCGATGCTTATCTGCTTATGCAAAAAGCCTTTGTGAATGTAGGGAACAAATGCATATCAGAAAAGGCATTGTGCGCATGCGTCTCTTCCTGTTTATGGTCAGCTACTGTACACAGACTGCACTTTTTGATGTTTCGCAGACACACAAGTGAAGGAACGGAGAACCTACAGCATACTGAGACTGAAACTTGGACAATGTGAACTGGTTTGACACTGTCTGCCATAAAGTCTTCAATCAAACAGTTGTTATTCAGTTCATTGTAAAAAAATTTTAATCAATAAGTCATGACAACATATGTTTTTATCATACTTAACAATAATAATAATTTAACCATGCTTTAACTTATTTTTCAAACGCACAGCGGGTTTAATGCAATGCAAGTTGAAGTTACTTAAAAATTAAGGTAGCAACTAATTATTGTATTGTTTTAATATGAAAATATCCTCAAAATTATACAAATGTATCTGTTTTTAGTTTTATTAATTCTTTTTTTTTGTTTAATTGTATTTTATTTGAACATAAACCACAATTATTTTGTTAGAAAAGAGAAAAAAAATTAGGCACCGCCACAAATTTGTATTATTCATTCATTCATTCATTTTCTTTTCGGTTTAGTCCCTTTATTAATCCGGGGTCGCCACAGCAGAATGAACCGCCAACTTATCCAGCATCTGTTTTACGCAGCGGATGCCCTTCCACCTGCAACCCATATCTGGGAAACATCCACACATTCTCATTCACACACATACACTACGGACAATTTAGCTTACCCAATTCACCTGTACCGCATATCTTTGGACTGTGGGGGAAACCAGAGCACCCGGAGGAAACCCACGTGAGCACGGGGAGAACATGCAAACTCTACACAAAAACGCCAACTGACCCAGCTGAGGCTCGAACCAGCGACCTTCTTGCTGTGAAGCGACAGCACTACCTACTGCGCCACCATGTCGTCAAATTTGTATTAATATTTTATATTATAACTGAATATATTTTTAGATTAAAATGATTTTTTCTTACATCTACAAAGCAGTAAGTCTAAACAATACCAGAAATTTCACATGAAAAGCTTGTACAAAAATAAAACAAACAAAATAAAACAACTTTATGTAGGCACTAAACAAAATCTGCCAAAAATGAAGCTGTATTACAATACAGAACTACGTTTGATTAAATATTATGGAGGCAAATTATTAAGACAAACCCTTTTCCCTTTGGAATAACCACGCAGAGATGAATAAATCACCATGAAAACTAAGAGACTGCATTAAGGAAGTCAATACATACAATTATCGTGCTGACTTCAGAATTGATCTTATTTTAATAAGGATGTATTTACTGGAACGCAACACCAAAAGTAATAACAACATATTTGCATGATATTCTGAAATAATCAAAAACATTCCTCAATCCAAAAGTAGCACAGAAAAGCTATTTCAAACTCATCTCTAATTGCTGTATGCTCTCCTCTACAAGCGCTGCATTCGTTTTCTTGTTTGTTAGCTGCCGAAATGAATCAATATTACCTTGGCAAAAAGCCTTCCGGTGAAGCTTTCCTCAGCAGAGTTTGTTCTGGAGTGCAGAACGGTGTTATTTTGTATGAACACACAGCCCTCCCTCTCTACAGGTCGCACGTAAAGTAGCAAAAGCTGCGCTGAGCGAGTGTGCTTTAACAGTTGTGCCTGCCGGTGTTTTTTTTAGGCTTTTAACAGATACTGATTCCTCGCTAAACCGGTTGGTGTGTTGTGAAGTTGCTGAACAAAGGTACTGTTTGTGCCTGTATCATGCTGGGACACATCCGCCTGATCCACAGAGAGTAAGAGACTGAGCGCTCTCATCTGACGTCTCACTCCTGGTAATTCAGGCAGGGCGCAATGAGGCATTCATATTAAAAATAAAACCTCCTGTAGACCTCCTCGCACAAATATCCTGGCGTAACAGGAACTGACCTTACACAAAATAAACGTCAGTTACGTCAAAACCTGTATCCGCTTCCGAAAGTCCTCGGGTGTTCTTCCTACAACTTCAATATCAAACAATGCTTTTTCTGACAGTAGAAAATGAGTAAGTCCAGCCAATATGATGATCAGTAGATGATGATACTGGACAGTTTACTATTTTAGAAACATTCTACTTTAAATCTAATCTATAAAGTTTTATTTTAAAAAAACTAATAGTATTGAACAAATTACTACACAACACAACATTGATACTATATATATTTCTTATATTTGTAGTATCATATAAATAGAAACAGCATTAGTATTTAACTTTTTTTGTGCTAAAAATGACTGATTTTGGTAATTCGGTGGTGGTAATTCCCAGAGATTTGAAGACAATTTTGCGATTAATTTATGTATATAAATTGATAAGATCTAAAATGGTAGAGATTATGCCAAAATAAGGATTGTACAACTCTTATTTTTATCCACGATCTTACTTTCTACCTCATATTTCACTACCTGGAGCGTCTGACATCATGTACCTCACTCAGGACACGCGTTAGGGCTTCCCCTACTGTAATAAACCTAAAACACAGATTGCCGTAACTCTTGTCACTGACAGGGAAGCGCTTTCTCGCTTTAACTGCAGGGAAAGAGTAAACAAAAGCATTTATCGATTTGATGCACATCATAACAGGTATATTATGATATATGTAAAGCAAAAATAATGTCCTTCGTCCAGCGGCCGTCACCCTTGAACCAATCCCATCACAGTTAGCTGCTTGCTTTTCTAACTGTTTCATTGCTCTGTTCAATCTACTTCAATCTCAGTTCTGCTGTCACTGTTTTTCCGGTAAGAACATCATATGCTTTATTTCATATTCTTTCAATCTTAAAATACAAAATGATCAATAAAGTGTTTTGTTGTGCTCTTCTGACACTTAGCCTAAATGATACTTGTCATTCTATATAATGCCTTGGAATTGTATAGAATGCCAAGGAAAAGTATGTAAAATCCTTATAAAAAACTGAAATTTCATACTTTGCCTAAAACCATCAGGCATTCTATACATTTAGGTCTTCTATACAATACCGTTATTTTTCTAAAGCCAAACAATTGCATCAACCATTGTCCAAAATGAAGGTTTTCTGTATTTTTCCAAAAAGAGCTATTTTTTTATTTGTTCATTTTTATTTAGTTTTTTTAATCATTTGTATTTCTGATTTTATATCATTTTTGTTTGTACATTCACACCTTTATAAATACATTAGTTATACAAAAATATTTTTTGTTTATCTTTACATAT
>CAIGQQ010006052.1:9716586-9737888 GCA_903798035.1 Danio albolineatus | reverse complement strand
AATAATAATAATAATAATAATAATAATAATAATAATAATAATAATAAAAACTTCACTGACAATAGTAATAAAACTTAATTTTCCATGGTAATGAAACTCTTTGGAATGTAATACAAATGCGCCAGTCATTGCCTTGGTAACACAAGTTTAATGTAAATAACAATATGGGCAATATTCTGATATGTCTGTGTTTTGGACTACTTTTTATCTGATCATCTGATTATATTTTGTTAAAAAAGCACTATTTTGCTTCGAAGGAACTTGCAGGCAGGCAACAGAGTGGAGAAATTACGCACACACACACTCTACCAGCACAGCTCAGCATCCCTAGCATTCAGTGCCAAGAATGGTTTGTAATTGTGCAGCACTGTACCTGGCTCACATGGAAAATGATGGAAAAGCACCACAAATGGTCATGAGGATGTATATAAACAATGACAACCAGTGAGGCTTACTGCAAACACAAGACTAGCCTTTTTAGTAAAGCAAATTTAATCTGGAAAAAAAAATCATAAACACACTTCTAGGCTGTAAAAATCGTCTCAGTTTGGACTTGGCAAGGTTCAGTTAGATACAGTTGCCATTTGCATCTTGTCCTTACAGTGATGCCAGAGCTCTATAAAGCTCTTTCCAGTCGTAATGAAGGACAGCTGTGAGGCATCTTGTCCAGCTGGACTTGCTGAGATCAACACAGCCAACAAATCCTCCCTCTGTGCATCCATAAACCTCTTCTAGCCCTATAGTGATGATGAAACAAGATTCAGATTTCCTCGAGTGACCCTCTGAAAAGTAACGCGTTTATTGTGGTTTTAGTTCAGTCTCAGTTCCGTGAACTTGCATTTTAAACTTGATGGGTTAGTTCGGCTCAAAATTCGGAAATCTTTCAGAGAGTCTAAAAAACTCAAAAGCTAAAGAGATCAAAATATAATTTATGTTTAATCCAAATCTTCTGAAGAGATATGATCCCTTTATAAAATGAACAGATTTATTTGAGTATTTATTCATATATTGATCAGAGGTTTAAGTGAACAGGCTTTCACCGAAGGGAGAGAAAACTTTAAAATTTGATTAAAAATATCTTCATTTGTGTATCCGAAGACAAATGAAAGTCTTATGCATTCTGAAAGACATAAGGGTGAATAAATGATGACAGAGTTTTCACTACAAGGTGAACTAATCCTGTAAGGCCTACGAAAATAAACTCTTCAGTCAGCCTGGAGAAAACTTTTTCAAATCTTTCCATTTTGAAGGAAGCAAAAGGAAGCCAGATATTAAGGGATAGAGTCTCAGTTCCTATGGTGATCAATCATACTAACACAAACAGAACAGTGGTGGTGTAACTGCAGTGGGTTAATGTGCTGTGAATATAATATGTTTTTGCCAATTCCTACCCTATGCTCACTATCGCTGCGTGTGAATAATCTGAAGGTGTTCACTGTTCCATATCCCGTTGATTTATGGGAAAGAAAACTTGCTGTGGAGGAAGCATCAGTAAATCCTACCTACTTTCAGCACAATGCAGTAGAAACCCAACCGAGCTCCACAGAAGTCTTTCTACAAACCCAAACCTGGCAGTAGAAACTGGATTCTGTGAAGTGGGTTATGCTTTAAAACCCACAGTTAGAGATCTCTAAAAAAAGGCCATGTATTTTTAATGCTGCTCTTATTTATTGTAGCTATTTATCAGGCAAAATTGCAGATTTCTGGAGCAGTGCGAGGACTGGGTTATGCACAGTCTCTGTTCCAGTGAAAGCAGTTTTTGATATATAAAAATAGCTTCATAGACACATTTGTGCACTATTATACAAGTACAATTAAATGTTAAAGAACTGCTTTTATATCTATTCATGCAGCGGATTCAATTCCATTGCATTGTTTGGAAGGTCATTCAGTATAAGAGTGCAGCATGTCGCTAATATTATAGCGAGTGTCTAATTTTTATGCCTAAAACAAATATGTCTACAGAGCCATGCACAGATGCAGTCATCAGTTTCATGATTAATAATAAAAAATATAATAATAAATAATAATTATATAAATTATAAAAATATTTAAATAAAGTGGATTTTTAATGACAATATTTAAAAATATACTGCAGTGGTCCCAACCTATTTATCATCGCGGTCTGGTCAACACATCATAATTTTTCTGCAGCCCTGGGGTTGGGGATGGAGAGGGGGTGTTGACGTTGTATGTAGATTGCCAAGCAGCCATCAATCGTTTTCTCAAAGGATGACAAGCTGACAAAACTTTGCAGCAACTCTGATACAAGTTTTATTTATGGAGAAAATAACTTTAAGAGCACTCCAGTGTTTGGGTGTTCTGTGTTTGTTTGAGATTATTATTCTAGCGAAATGGGTATATTCCATAAAAAGTATTAAGCTCAGCTGATCGGTCAGTCTTGTCACAGGACTTGCCCGCTCATGGTATTTTGGCACGAGATACTGTATGCACATGCATGCAAGCCACGCGCCTCCATTAAAAATAACCAAAAGACATGATAGGTGGAAAAGACATGATAGGTGAACAGCCGCCATCATTTGCGATCTACAGCAGTTGATCTTCCTCTTGCACAGACATGCCGGATTTACCTGATTTGTTGACAAATGGGTTGTATTCCTTGGCAATTGGTGGGTCCTTCACTGGGCCTTTTCCCTTTCGTAAAGAAACTTTCTAAAGATGTCTGTTTCGTGCTCATTTTGCTAGCTTGTGGGTTAAATTTTGGTGCTTAAGAGACCGAGATGTAAGTGATAGAATATGACCATTTTTTTTTAAATAAAAGACTTTTTAAAATAAAAGATCGTTCAGATTTAGATTGTAAATAAAACAAAAAAAAAAATGATTTCTTGTGTGGCCCAGTACCAATTGATGCTCGGACTGGTACTGGTCCACGGCCAGGGCTTGGGGACCACTGCTATACAGGACAGTCACCTATTAATACCAAGTAATTGAACATTTTACATTTAACAAAGGTAGTTATATCAAGCATTTATTTATTTGCAGAATTTAGTCAGAATAACAAATGTCTTCATTGTTTGTGATGGAAAATTTAATATTTTAAATATTAAATTGGCACCACGGTGGCTGAGTGAGTAGCACATTCGCCTCACAGCAAGAAGGTCGCTGGCTCGAGCCTCGGCTGGGTCATTTCTGTGTGGAGTTTGCATGTTCTCCCCGTGGTCGCGTGGGTTTCCTCCAGGTGCTCTGGTTTCCCCCACAAGTCCAAAGACGTGCTATAGGTGAATAGAGTAGGCTAAATTGTCCGTAGTGTATGAGTGTGAATGAGTGTGTAGGGATGTTTCCCAGAGATGGGTTGCAGCTAAAAGGGCATCCGTTGTGTAAAACATATGCTGGATAAGTTGGCGGTTCATTCCGCTGGGGCGACCCCAGTTTAATAAAGGAAGTAAACCAAAAAAGAAAATGAATGAAAAAAATATTAAAATATTTTCATTAAGTTTCCTTAGTAGTTACAGTACAAGCCATTTATTAAGGTTTCTTGATACTAAGATAGTAGTTTATGAAAATTTTAAGAACAGAAATATGAAATGCCATAAAAAAATAAAAATACATAATTATAAGTGTAACAAAACCCACCTATCTTAAAAAGTCAATCATAGAAAATTAATTCCACAGATTCATTTAAACAGGGTGAATCAATCCTAAACAAAACAGTAAATAACCACTTCCATAATCGTCAATAATCAATTTGTGCACATTTATTTAAAAGTAAAATATATAAGGTATTAAGGATATAGCCACTGAATTGGGATGTAGCTGATAAATGAGTCATTGAATTTCTCATTTCAATTCTGTTTCATTATCTTCATTAATATTTGTTTTAATAGTGGTCTAATTTGTATAGTATCACTACCATAACAGTGGTCCTGTATATCACCAGTGTTTTACCTGGCTTTATACATTTTACCCAATGATCTGCTACTTGAGTCACACTTAAAAAAAATAAAATTAATACAGCTAGTGACATTATCCAGCCCTGGATAAGTCTGGCGGCAGGAGAGCACATTAGGGTGGCAGCACGTTGGTTGAACATAATCATTAATGTAGAACCAAAATGGCTGTAAAAGGCTAATAATAAGCCTGAGGTATGTTTTTAATGAGAAGGTAGAAGAATGAGTGCAGAGGCTGGTACACAACAGTCTGTTACAGGCAGCGGCTCAGCAGTTACTCTGTGTGCAAAGGGTGCAAAGACACTTTTATTCCTCACAGCAAACAGCAGCCTCTTTAACATGCTCATTACTTGAAGCCATAGCAGCCATAAGCTCGCTCATTCTCAGCTCAACGTGGTCTATTTATGCCACTGGATATAATCGCTGAAAAAACCCTAAGACTGACTGTGCATTTGGCCTACTTTAAAAGCTCAACTACTTTTCAAGTCTTTGAAACAGGCTTTGATAGTCCATGACTCCTGCAGGGGTTATAGAGGCAGTTGAGGAAGTGACCCACCTCAAGGCATACACTGAAAAAGAATGAAACATATTCAGCTATACACTATATGCTTTACAAAACCAAACTGGTTCTTTGTTCTCAAGTCATTCCATTGCTATTATCTTTGATTTAGTTAAGTGAAAGAATCATAGTAATCTCTGTAAAGTCATTAACTCCTTTGAGTGATTCATTCCTAGTTCAGAGTCTGGTTCACTTTTAGTCTGATTTTACTGATTCATTAAAAGCATTCACAATAGCTTTGCTTGAATGTGGGGAAAAATAATCACACTGCGTCTAAGCATTGCAGTGAGCATAAAGTAAAATTCACAGTTTAAAGGGCACCTATTTTACCCCCTTTTCAAGATTAAGGATAAGTCTTTTGTGTCTCCAGAATGTGTCTGTAAAGTTTCAGATTATCAGATTATTTATTATACCCTTCAGAATATTAAAACTGACTGCTCTGAACACAATGTAGCTGTTTTTGCCGTAAATGCTAATTGTCCTCGCCCACTGTTCCCAAGTGCCTGTCAGTGTGTCTTTGGCCCCGTTTACACTAGTGCGTTTTAGTTTTAAAAAGGCGTTTTAGCAAGAAAATTATCCGCGTCCACACTAGCGTTTTCACCCAGCGTCTCAACAGATCTCCGTCTTCACTACTCCACCAGAAACGTATATCACATGACCATTCGCGCACTCTGGGCATGCGCGTTCAAGTATAAACAGGAAGCACGTGTCTCGCTCGGCGTTTGGTCATTGTTAGTCAACAAACGCTGGTTGAACGATGAACGCGATGGTAAAGAAAGCAAGAGAGGTCTTTTTGTGGACAGACGACGAGGTTGAGTAACAAATGAATATAAAACATCCATGGCTATTGAAAATACAGTGTTTACAGTAAAGGCTGGTCTGCCGTCTGCTGTCTGCCAGTGACGTTATAGCCACGTGCTATTGTCTCCGTCAGATAAACAGCATAGTGACAGATATGATGGAAGCAGATCTCACGTAAAGTTTGCGAGAAAGACTACAGTAAGAATTGTCCCAATGATTACTCGATGTATTTGTTGTGGAGTTAATTCAAGTCTTTCAATGAGTCACACACAATGCCGTTACAATGTACAAGCACACACACACACACACAACGGACACAAACACAGCGCTGCGTTTAACTTGGTACAGTTTTTACACGACAGGATTTGACAGGATACATGTCAATATGCACTGCTGTATAGATATCCGTTATGTTAATGCACAAAATAAAGCTGTTTCAATGTCCACAAACCAGGATTGAAGAGCCTTCTTTTATAATTGTCCTGACATGCGGTTGTAGGGATGAAGATGGTAAAATCGCTGTAATTCATTACAAACATGCACTGTTTTAAAAGCGTTTTAAATTTGTAAAACACATTCTTGATCGCATTTGATGATGATTAGTGACAGCTTCCAAAAGATGATTTTCATGATAGGTGCCCTTTAAGATACAGTCAGTTCAATCGTCTCAAAACGATTTACTTTGGTCCCCAGAGTGAATCAGTTGTAAACTCAGGGCTGAATTTTTGCCGAAACAAACCTCTGAAGTCTGATCCGGCACCTCATTTTACCGATCCCCCTCCTCACATGAACAACCCCCCACCACCCCCATCCCTGGCTCTTCACTTTCGACCATAAATCTGACAGTGCAAAGTGTTTAAAACGATTGATTCATATATAAAAGAGTCGACTCGTTGTTTAAATGAATCGTTATTAGAACGAGTCTTTAGCCGTTTCGGCTTGATGTCAACGCAAAACATAAGCCCCGCCCACTAGTTGCGCGCGCAGACCCCGGGAAAATTGAACTCCCCGGCCCTGCCCACAGACATGAAAAGAAAAGAAAAAGAAAAAGACAAGAAAAAGTGGATGACAACAAGCACTGTATCGCAATAAGTGCTGTAGTATAACCAGCAGTGACGTGTGATCTGAGTTTGATGGCAGTATAAAGATTTAGAGAGAAGTATGGGAGCTTTTGTAGTATTGGTTTTTGCGTTTTGCTCTTTGTAGACGGTCCCCAAGGATCGGTCTCTGCCGCCTGCGCACAGAGTTTAATATAATGCGTCCAGCACGTAGGCAAAGCGAATTTTTAGGAAAATAAGGTTGTAGGTGATTGTATACATTGCGATGGTTGAAAAGAGGTGTTATTTGTGTAGGAACAATGTTTCGGTCATGAGTTATTGATCCGGAAAACACGAATCTGCGAATCTGTTGCTAACTTTTCTGAACTTATCGACATTCCAGTTAAATCATGTCCCGTAGAGGCTATGCTCTGAAGTGCGAGGAAAAAGCTGTGTTCTGTTCCCTACCTGGAAACCTTTATTCCCTACCTGGAAACCTCTTTTCCCTACCTGGAGTAGTTGAGGTTTTTTTTTGGTAAAATACCTGAGAATTACATCCCCAACATGGTGCTGTGTTCGCGTCATTTCTCTGAAGAGAGCTACACCAGCTTACAACGCGTGATTTGTTGCACGGTTGTTGTTAAAGGATGGATCAATACCCAGTTTATTTGGACCAGCATGTTCTTCCAGTCTTGTTCACTGTAACAAGGTAAATATGGATGTAGTTGTCTGTATTGTGTTTGCTCCGTACAGCATGTAGTGGTAGCCATTTCGCTTACTGCCGAATGTAACTATTTGTTGGCTTACAATAGTCCATAAAGTGCTAATTATTACTGAATGTTTGTTGTTATGATGAAGAATATAGCAATACGCTGTTGTACAACTGCAGTGATGTTTTTCAATATGTTCTGACACGGACGTGACGTGGTAACGTGACGTCGTAGCGTCACGAAAAAGAGGGGCTTGGGGAAAAAGACTCGCTCAGACGATTTATATGGGAGTCGGTGGGAAAATGAAGTAAAAATAAATAGATATTATAAGACATCGAAAGTGTTTTTTAACCTTGCATACATATCATCCTGTTGTTTGGGACTTCAAAAAGTCAAATTTAACCGTTCTCAACCCACCATATGGGCTCTTTAAGTAAAAGTAAGGTTCTATGTGTTCATAATTTTTAGTTAACACTATTGAAAGAGGACTTGTGCTGCATGATTAAGTAAGAGGATACATTTTAAACTCAATGGCACCCTGAATGATTCAATGATTCTCAACTTATTCATTAAAAAGATTTCCATAAATTGTGCATGACTCCATGCAAATAGATTTTCTTGCATCCTTTATGTGCACTTTGGCTCTGTGTATTTAGTACCACAACATTACAGCTTCTTAAAGCTGTGATGAATGCAGGATAACTGACTTTCTGAATGAGTAGAAGCAGCATTCGTGTTGTAAGATGTACAGCAGTGGCAGCACAGAACTCTACAGCACTAAACCCCTCTATTTTACAACCGAGTGCGCATCCAAAGACCCCTCTGCAAAGCTCTTCACAGGGAACACAATCAAATCAGCCCATAACAACTTAAGCTCTATTGACAGCATCTGTGTTCTCCTGTCGATTACCACAGCAAGCAAAGTCGCTCAGCTTGCAAAAATGAAGTAAAAACACATTTACAGTAATACACTTACAATGAAAGCCTCGCAGGCAAGCTGCCAGCACCGTGAATCACGCAGCTACGAAAATCGAAACCATACCTTAATGATTAAATATTACATGCGCAGTGTTGCCAATGCTATCTCAAAACTAACTGTGAGCAAGTAACTTAATTATAGATGAAGCTAAATATTGTGCTACAAAAACGAGGCATAAAATACAACGCAGGTTTTTGCTTTAAATTTATAAGTCTTATTTTCATTTGCGAATTGTTCAATGAAGCACAGCTGATGTAGAATTTTAGCAGTGTGGATAATTTTATTAAGCTACTTCCCAACACTGACCGGTGTGATCAAATCACTTACTGACAGTGTCTTTGCAAATTTATATCCAATCTTTTAACTCTGCTGAGTTGCATTTGTGCACTATTGATTTTTAAACTTGTATATTATGTATGGCTATGTGGATCGTCCTTTAACAGGGACATTGGCATTAAACTGAACAGAATCACTACTCTATGCTAAATACGTCCCTCAATCTGAAATATTATTATTGCTTTTTGTCCTTTTCTTGTTTAGCCATGTAAAACAGCTTTGACACAATCTATATTGAATAAAGTGCTGTAGAAATAAAAGTGACTTGACTAAATAAGCAAATATCCCTCCGGTCAACACACCTATTAACTCAGTTGTTTTTGAATGCACGTATTTGCAGTCTCACCTGTGATTCCGTTGACCATGGGTGGTCTCTCATCCTCCTCCTCTTCTTCAGGAGCTGCGCTGTCCTTCCTGTCCATTTTGCTGACAGACGTGGTGCGTTTGCGCTGAACCTCTGCATCGAACTCCTCATCAAACAGAACCTGGTCCACCAGGTCAGGCTGCACAGGGCTGGGCTCTGCAGGAGGCTTCGGGGTGCCATAATAATTACCTGCAAGTGAACAATGATAAATTCATACAGTTTAGATTTTTGGGATGGGAAATAAAATAAAAAATGATACAGAAAAAAATTTAACTTTTACCATTTGCTCCAAAATCATTAAATAAAAAACTAACAAAGAGACAGACAGACAGACAGAGACAGACAGACAGACAGACAGACTAACAGACAGACTAACAGACAGACAGACAGACAGCCAGACAGACTAACAGACAGACAGACAGACAGACAGACAGAGACAGACAGAGAGAGACAGACAGACAGACAGACAGACAGACAGATAGATAGTCGTTTAGAACATTTATTTATTTTCAGAACAAATCTTCAATCATTTAGTTTTTTCAGTATTCCACCAAGTATTGATTCCTCAAAATACATCTTTTTTCATTGCTAGATTTTTGAAAAGTTAAACTATTGTTGCCCTTTAATCAGTTTTATTGATACTAAAATAATATTTTTTGGTATATATAGAGTTGAAGGCAAAAAAGTATCGGCCCTCCTGTGAATTTTTTCAACACATTTTAAAACAATCGTTTTAATAACTGATTTCTTTGTATTTTCCGTGATGACAGTACATACCTTTTGCAAGATGCTAGTATTTAGCTTAAAGAGCAATGTTAAGCCTTGTATATGTTAATTAGTTTAAACGGGCAAACTAGATTAAATACACTGTAACAATTGTTGGATCCCACACAATCGATTTGTGTTGGGACAAGGAAGGAATTATGTTAACTTGTTAGGTTTTACAGATTTAAGTGAATTGAACATAAAACAATTGAGTTGTCCCCTCAAAAAAATTAATAAATAAAAAATCAAGAATTGTGTTGTTTCAGCTCATTTTAAATAAGTAGTTTAAACAAACCGCAAAAGCCATTTTTGAGTGTGGGCTACTGGACAACAGTGATTCGTTCTGTAGCAAATCAAAAATAAATTAAAAAGTAGTAAATAAAAGAGGGCTAATAATCTTGAACTTAAAATATTTTTTTATAAATTTAAGTCCAGTCTGCTTTTATTTTAGCCAAACTAATAGAAATGAGACTATCCAGGAAAAAAATACAGGAAATACTATAGGTGCATCCCAAATCGCATACTATTTTATGCCATTTAGTAGTATAAATAGTGTAAGTAGTGCGTTCACACTAAAAACCCTAAAAATAATAAGTGCACTTTAATTACCCGGATGATGCATTCATTCAACCAGTAAAATAAAGTGCGGAATGATGGACACTTCACGCGCTCAACGACAGCAGCTTTGCTCAGGTTGCGGAAGGGGCGGAGCAATCAGATGCACATGTTGGATAACTTTATTTATTTTAGATTGTGAAATCAAAATTCTTCTACAAGAGTGCTTATGCTGCCTCCGAATGGTGAATGCGGTTATACTCATGCCAGGTATTATTTGGTAGTTTGGTTTTTTTTCCCACTAATTTGGCAACCGTCAAACATCATCAGAGAAACGGTTTGAATTTCCACTTAGTAAAAAAACATTAGGTTCCATTCGGGACAACACTACACACATATACTATGCTGTTGAGTGTAAGTATATAGTGCATAAGTGCATAGTGTGCCATTTGGGACACAGCTTATAATAATATAGTTGTTCTGTTTAATATCACTTTGGAAATATTTGAAAAAATAATTAATTAAATAACTAAAATAATAATTAATAATTAGAAGTTTGATGACATATTCCACAAAGTGGTCTCCGGCTAACCCTGTTTAAGAAGAATCACAAGGCTCAGGTACATCTACCTGTTTTTTTTTTCCCAAAACTTCTTTCATATTTCAACTGCAACAACATAGAACCTGCAATAGATCCAGCTGCCGGTCACTCTTAAAGCTATAAGTCTTGTTTGCTGTTAGTCAACACTTCAGCAGCTCCTCTGGACCACAGCACAGCACTTACTCTTATCTATTGCCAACGCTTCTCCACAACAGATTAAGACTAGCTGTGTAGCTTCTTCCACTTCCTACAGAGACAGGAGGTCTATCTTATAAGCTTTACCGTTTCTGTGTCTTCCGGATAAACTTCCTGGAGTCGGATACAGTCTCAGAAAGTGCGACCTACTTTCTCAACAATTCACAAATTGACTACATGACAAGAAGACAGGACAGGACAGGACGATAAAGAACGTTATTGATTTTGTCACTTCTGATAGCGGAGAACAGTGCGCTTCCACAATCTACTTCATCTTACAAGTGCTGTCACATTATAGACGTTTAGGACATGAAAGCGAATAGGAGAGTTATTGCTTTAAACGCATCACAGATTCTTTTACTGTCTGAAAAAAATGACAAATCATGAACACGACAGGCACATTTTTTACTAATATAACAAAACGATGGCCTTCGTAAAAGCACCGGTTGACTGTAAACCACTACAGACTTCATTAAGCTTTATTGACATTCTCGTTGGACATGTTGAGTCATTAAGCTTCGCTTGATGCGGAGGACAGAAGTAAATATGGGTTTAAAATGCTCAGTACATGGGGTCTGTTGTAATGCATTACTAAATAATCATTTAAAATAATTAGATCTTTAATGCACTAATTTGTCATTCACTTACAGCTGTGTTTGTTGAGGTTAGAGAGAATGGCTAGCAACAGATTTGTCTGTGCAGACTCATTAATTACATTATTTAAAGTGATGATAAGAGAACAAGACATTTTATCCTTTTTTGTGCAAATATCTTTCATTTTGCATGCACGCATACACACAAACACAAATGGATAATTGAGGCATTTTTGTGCACACACACACACAGACAGAGTTTGCAACAAATATATTTGGTAACACTTTAGTTTAGGTCACAATTCATGCTATTAACTACTGGCTTATTACCTGCCTGGTATTAAAATATTAACTGTTCATTAGTACAGTAGGTACAAAGCATGATCTTATTCTGTATCTCTAATCCTACCCAAAAGCTAAACCAAACTTCTACATTACTAAGCAATTAATAAACAGCTGATTAGCAGTTTGTTAAGCTAGAAGTGTCAGCTAATGGTTTGTTAACACAGTGAATTGTGACCTACAGTGTTACCATGTATTTTAGAAAATGTTGTGGATTATGCAAGCTTTTCATAATTACTGTATGTTGTTTCTACTTAAAGAAACAATGCATTTTTTACATAGCTGAATACTCTCAGTGTGGCTTTAGCTCTTGACCCACACCAATCCTCATAATTATACCTATTATTATTTTTTTAAACATTATGTTTATTGGATAAAGTTAAACACAACATAGAGCAGATTACACATACATGCACAGTACAGTAGATCTATCATCACCACATATACTGCCCAATAGATGCCCCAAACAAGGGCTGCACAATGTATAGTTTGAGCATCGATATCACAATGTGTGTCCCCGCAATAATCACATTGCAAGATATGCAAATCATTAAGTTGGGGTTATAGCTGACCAGAAAGCTCAGGTCAAAATATGTGAGATTTGTGGAGACACTGCAGAATTTACCCATAATAGAGTGAAAGTTAATCATCGGCTTCTCTTTTTAAGGCCTGTGACATTGAAGGGACTCTAAAGCATGTAATAGTGCACAAAAAAGTTTAATAATTGTATTGATTTATAAATTATAAATGATATGAGGAAGACTATGCAATGTTATTTTACGTTTGATTATTCAATTTCTGTAACCGAATGCTGTCAGTCTCTTCCCAGAAAACCATGAAGCAATATTTATTTCACTTTAACATTTGCTCTATTGTGTTTTTTATGACTCTAGTTTATTTATCACATGTAATATGTATATAATAAATTACATAAGATACATTTATATTTTACTCCCCTACAAAACCATCCCAATCAATCTATATTAATGACTTTCTAAAAAGAGCAGTTCAGATCATCTAGTGAATATTTCTATCGCAATATATATATATATATATATATATATATATATATAGCAGTGACAAAAAATATTGCAATGTCAATTTTTTTCTAATATCATGCAGCTCTACCCCAAACCTCCAACCCACAGTGCCACAAGTAAACCATGAACAAAAACAAACAAACAATTCAGAAGATCGAATTACATTTTATAAAACATTAAAACACTTACAATCACTGTTTCTAACACCATCTCCTGGCATTTAGTAATTTGCTTTTGATTTAGTGGCTATTTCATATGAAGTCATAAGATTTCATGGTAACACTTTACAATAAGGTTCATTAATGCAATTACTAACATGAACAACACTTGTACAGCATTTATTAATCATAAATGAACATTTATTAATACATTATTAACATCTAAGTCCATGCTAATTAACATTAGTTAATGCACCGTGAGTAAACATGAACTAACAATGAACAACTGTATTTTCATTAGCTAATGTTAACTAACATGAACAAATATTGTAGTAAATGTATTGTTTGTTCATGTTAGTAAATGCATTAATTAACATTAACTAATGAACCTTATTGTAAAGTGTGACCGATTTCATAATTACAATTTAGTCCGATTTTCTTATCCCCAAATGACGGTTGGATTTAGGGGTGGGGTTTTATGTCACGCCTTCTTTAAAAAAATCATGTATTTTTGTACGACTGAACACGAATTGGCCACTTCACTGAAAAAACGTAAAATGGTTACGTTTCCTTGTGAGATCAGGTTGGTATTTCAGATCAAATAAATTGGTAATAAACAATATATTGAATCTTTTCATTTTTCATCTTTTACATTTCACATTCAAAAATATTTAAATTCTTGCATATTTCAGGTTTAAATAAAATTCTGAATGACAGATGTTCGATATGGTCTCTAATATTTGGACCTCACGGTTTCTAATGGAAAAACGTTATTGCTGCTCCATAATAATCATGGTCCAATCTGTGCTGTGGTTCACTTGCTGTGGACTTCACAGATGGACAGTGCCTTAACAGAAGTGTGCACTGTCAACAGCCGTTATCATCTCTATCAACAGGCACCAGGCCATGCATAAAATAAACCTGCTTACTCAAAACAATTCTGCTGAGTGTCCTCTCCTGATTTCACAAGCTATGTGACTGGAAGAGCAAGTATATAAAACGGCAGAGTTCAAAATAAGGGCTTTAAAGATCATAGCTATACAGTTTTACGTAGGAAAAACAGGCTCTATTATCCAACAGTGATATCCCAGCAGGCCATTGAGTATCAAGTTACACACTCGGTCCTGTGGGCACAGACTCCATCTGTGGTTGAAATATTACATTACACTTGAGGTAGATTTTCCGAAGACAATGTTGTATATTTATTAGATTTTTACAGCACAATGTAAAAATTATTCATTCATTCATTTTCTTGTCGGCTTAGTCCCTTTATTAATCCGGGGTCGCCACAGCAGAATGATCCGCCATCTTATCCAGCATTTGTTTTATGCAGCGGATGCTCTTCCAGCCGCAACCCATCTCTGGGAAACATCCATACATTCTCATTCACACACACACACTACGGACAATTTACTTACCCAATTCACCTGTACCGATGTCTTTGGACTTGTGGGGGAAACCGAAGCACCCGGAGGAAACTCACGCAGCCATGGGGAGAACATGCAAACTCCACACAGAAATGCCAACTGACCCAGCCGGGGCTCAAACCAGCGACCTTCTTGCTGTGAGGCGAACGTGCTACTCACTACGCCACCGTGGCGCCCCTTGTAAAAATTATAATATTTATGAATATTTTGTTTACCACAAGACCACATTAACCACATTCCAACTTAAATTTCAAAGAGATCTAATTTTGGATGGAAAACTACTCCTAACATTTGAAATTTAAAAATAAAAAACTTGTTTGCCGTCTCCGACGGTCAAATGCATATGAATGGAAGTCTAAACCATAGCAAAAAGTGCTGTAGAACACCCAGTGTATAATTTGATTGACAAATCTTTTGAGCCACTTCATAAGAGTGAGTCAAAGCAGTGCAATGGAATCAGAGTAGTCTAAATCATGAAGACTCTTCTGAGCCTGAAGTTGTAAAACAGAAAATCAAAAATACCATGCAAGCAGTGTAGTCTGATATACAGACAATTGAATCTCTTGAGCCATTTCTTTATCGAGAAGCAGAACATTCAAAGCAACTAGTGTAATCCGATGCACAGAAAAGACTCTTATCCGCCAGTTCTAGTACAAGTCAAATCAAGCATTCCAATTGAAACGGTTAACTGCAACGAACAAATGATTTTCATGAGCATGGAAGAAAAGTAAGCATTTATACATATATAAATTTATTCACTAAAGGTCAAGATAATTCAAAGTAGCCAGATGAGCTGTGTGTTATTCATTTTACCCGTTTTGCTATGTGAGAATATTATCTTGTTATCCTGAAATGTTATGATTGACCAATCAGAATCAAGTATTTCACAGAGCTGTATAATAAAAAGCATAAAAACACAGAACAAAGTTAATTTTATGAACAAATGACATATGGACTGATGCTTTTTAGCCCAAGTCAACTTAGGTGCACAAGAAGATAATTCAAACTTTAAATTGTATCTTTTTTAATTTACCAATAAATAAATAAATAAATAATAAATAAATAAATAAATAATCTATATTATGACTTTTTAATCTGCATTACTGACAAATGCTTTGGTAATACATAGGCTTATTTTACAGAATATATAATGTCTCAATTTATTTTAAGCTCACATGGAATCATTTGAGTTCCATAATACCTGATCTGGTGTAATTGCACATACAATAAGAATAATATTGTCAGTTTAGGCTGTTAGAAATGCATCTGTCGGACAGTAATTTGAGTTAAAAGTGATGACTGAGCAGGAGATTGAGTTGCAGGAGCTCCAGATGTGAATTTATTTTCATTAACAAAAACAGTACCATCTGCGAGACTTGCACCAGCCTCTTCTTTTATACGTTCAAAGATATTGATAACCACAGCATCTCACTCCACGATAAAAATGAACAAAACCCATGACTTAAAAACAAAAGGACTGCCATTACACTCCATAAATTGTTTAGTGTATAATAGTATAATAAAATCGTCAAACTTTATAATAAGGTTCCATTTGTAAATGTATTTTAAGCATGAAAAACAATAATTATAATTAACATTAGTAAATGTAGTTCATTTCAACATTTACTACAACGTTATTAAAATAATTTAAAAAATGATTAAAGTTGTGCTTGATAACATTAGTTAATGCACTACTGAAAAAAATACTATTTTGATGAACAAATACTGTAATAAATAATTTATTAATTGTTTGTTCATGTTAGTTAATAAATAAATTTGACCAAAAAAAAAAAAAACCCCACATTCTTCCACAACACCATTACTGTTAGTGATACTACAATACATGAGAGATGCACGTTGCTGATTTGTACACTGAAACACTCTTTAAGAGGATCACTGCTGCTTGTCGAGAATGACAGTTATGAATAATTTAATTTGAAACTCTGTGTCTAAATCACATAGACATTTATGATGAGTACTGGAGAACTCTGCCAAATTTGTGCACTTCTCACCTGGATCTTAGAGTGCCGTTTAGTGGTCACGTTCATAATAGGTGCATTCACTTAAGCTTCTATTAGTCAAGCTGATAAATAGCCTCTGTGGCTAACAGTTCAAACCTGGACCTATATTGTTCCATTTTTGCAGTATTTGGAGTTTAACATTTTTTTCCACTCTCAACAGAATGGCGGTGGCCATTAGTTAAGCAAATTGGTATTGGCACTTAAAATTAAATCTCGCCATCAGAAAAAAAAAGCCACAAAATATGACCAATTACTCGCAATCTGAAGCCTTGGGATTGCATTTATGTCAGTGTTCACAAACACTTTCAAGTACTGGGTTGTCATTAACGGTTGAATGAATACCCGTCCTTTAATATTCTTGCCCTGCAATTACTCCTAATTCACGACAGCACTATAAGTCATGCTTTTTATTAAACATCTTCATTTTACCTGAGCATGCAAAGTGTAATCAAATGATGGCCATAACCATGCCATGTCACAGCCTCGAAGGTCTCCTGTCAAACAGCGGCCACAGTATGATGAATCACTAATAAACAGCGCACTGCGACATCCTTGATTAATGGCATTCAAAAAATAAATAAAAATAAAGCACAGCAAGGAAAAGGGGAGGACCGTTCAACTGGGGCATGTGATTATTTTTGTTAGCATTAATCTGTGGGAGATGTCAAAGCAATGGTGATGATTTGAAACCATCTTCCCTTCACCATTGCGCACTGAATAGCAAACAGGAGGAAAGAGAGACAGGCTGATAGCAGGTAGTTATTTAACATTTGAGTGTTTCATGTCAAACCAATAACATCATGCCTGCTCCCGTGTCCCTGATGAACTGATGGAGGACGACAATTCACCCATGACGATCGACGAGCACAACAAATACAGACCCGCCATGGAAATTTTTCCTGAATGATGTTTAGCCGCTCACACACGCATACTCACCCACGCAAGCACAAACAGCCTCACACCCTTAAACTTAAACGAAATGCGAGTTGACTCATCTATAACCTTTACCCACTCGAGCCAAGCTGCAGTCGAACTTAAACATCACACCGCAGCAAAAATACAAATCAGCACATGCAGTTTAGTCAGAGTTAGAATTTGTTCATATCTGCTAAGGTTGTGCACACAGAATCTTAAACAGTTTATCATCAAAACAAAATATATTTTGCGTCATTACATAAACATTAACTTGGGAGATACAGAAATCTAAATTCGGGGCTAAGACAGAAACAGAAAACAAAAAACTTAACAGAAAATTCTGGACACACTTGGCTAAAAACAGAAACCAAAAATGTGTTATTCATTCATTCATTTTCCTTCGGCTTATAGTCCCTTTATTCGTCAGGAGTTGCCACAGCGGAATGATCCACCAACTTATCCAGCATGCGTTTTACACAGCGGATGCCCTTCTAGCCACAACCCAGTATTGGGAAACATTCATACAGTATACACTCATTAACACACACTCATACACTACGGCCGATTTAGTTCATCCAATTCACCTATAGTGCGCGTCTTTTTACTGTGGGGGAAACCGGAGCATCCAGAGGAAACCCACGCCCACACAGGGAGAACATGTAAACTCCACACAGAAATGGCAACTGACTCAAACCAGTGACCTATTGCTTTGAGGGAATAGTGCTAACCACTAAGCCACTGTGTCGCCCAAAATGTGTTTTATTATTTCATAAAAACGTATTATTTAATTAGTTACTTAAGAACTTAAGTAGTTTACTTAAGTAGTTTTGTATGCCATTTTTTAAATTGAACTCGACTGAAATGACACAGATTTTCTAAAAAACAGAAGCAAATTAAATGATGACATCTTATTGACAGTAACGTTTTATTGACACTGAAGGAGTGGAAAGATACCATTTTATCAGTGTTGCAACAGCAACAAGTATACTAGATAGAAATGCCCTATTGGTGCATTATTTAAGTGGATTTTGCTTTTCCAGAATGTGAGGTTCTGCATGATATCTATATGTGTACATGAACGGAATATCCACAGAGTGGAATTTTGAGCTATATTAGAGCAGTACTGTTAATTGCAGCGTGTAATAAAACCAAGCTTGTCATTTTTTTTTTAAGGCCACTACGGTTAATGAAATAGTAATAGGTTATGTGTTTTTTACAATGAGCTAATTGTTATTAATTGTGACTACTGTTACTTTTTGTTGTTATTACTAAGATGGACTGCCGGTTATCCCTTTTGCACTGTTCAAATTTACTCCCCTTTGTTATGTTCAGGATGAAAACATCCACTAAATTAAACTGCTGTAAAAATGCATCAGATCCAATTTTTTGCATAAATCTGTTAATCAACCTCAGTCCTGATAAAAAGTAGGAAAGTGAACGCTTTTAAAAATTACAAGATTTTACCTCATTAATTGCCAAGTTCACAAATTATGTCACTGATTTGGAGAAAAAACAAACACACACACACAAATTGACATATTTTCAAAAAGTAATTGTGGACTGAATATTTTACATTTATCACAGTCTTGGACATGTGAACAATTAGTAACAACACTGGCTTTGATGCATTGTTAGATTTTCATTTTTTTTTATCTCTAATTTACTGTTGGTGGCTGTTTTTGCCCCATTGACTTTCATTATAACCACATTTGATGGTGTATAAACATGCAGTCTTTGTTTTTATTTACTCCATGTAGTTCTGAAAGCTGGGTGTCACAGGGCGCAGTGGTTAGCACAATTGCCTCACAGCAAGAAGGTCACGGAAAATGAATGAATGAATGAATGAATGAATGGAGTTCTGAGAGCCGAGATACTTTGATTTTCTCAGACATATCAAGGTAAGTGTGTAAAGGTCACTCACACACACTCACAGACACTTTAAAGGGTTAATGGTGCCAACTGATGATCGACAGTTAAAATGACTAATTTTACCTCTTACCAACAGGGAAAACCACCAACAATCAAAATGCATGATTATATAATGTCATGGTTTTGCAATAAATAAAAAAAAGTGGTTATAATGGAAGTCAATAGGGTAAAAACAGCCACCAACAGTAAATTGGGGAGAAAGGTCACACTTTACAATAAGGTTAATTAAATAATGTTAATTAATGCATTTACTAACATGAACCAACATTGAACAATACATTTGCTACAGTATTTGTTCGTGTTGGTTAACGTTAGTTATGAAAATACAGTTGTTAATTATTAGTTCATGTTAACTCAGTGCATTAACTATTGTTAACAAGCATGGACTTGGATGTTAATAATGCATTAGTAAATGTTCAACTACGATTAATAAATGCTGTACAAGTGTTGTTCATGATTAGTTCAAGTTAGTAAATGCATTATCTAATGAACCTTATTTTAAAGTGTTACCAATGTTGTTCCACATGTCCAAGACTTTGACAAAAGGCTTTAAAAAATCCAGTCCACAATTACATTTTACACTGAAAATACCTCATCTTGTGTGTTTTTTTTCCTTCACCAAATCAGTTAGATCGTTTATAATTAAAGAGTTAAAATCCTGTAATTCTCCAAGTAATTTAGTAGTTTTGATCAGGACAAAGGTTGATTAACAGATTTATGAAAAAACAAATAAATAAAATTATCTGATGCATTTTTACCGCAGTTTATTTTAGTGGATGTTTTCATCCTGAACATAACAAAAGGGTAGTACATTTGCACAGAGTGTGTTGAGTTTTTAAAAAAATGTCAAAGCATTTTCTCAAAATATGTGTCAAAATAAGATTTGTCACCAAAAATCATTGCACTAGCTGACTGAAACATAGTAAGGGTTAAACATGATATGCCATATTAAATATTTTCTAATTAAAGCATTCTTTTAAAGAACAAGAGCTGCTCTTCAAAAAGCATTTTTACAAAGGTAGACCTAAAGAAGTGGGCTCATCTTATAAAGAGGATCATCTTATATTCTGAATAATATGGTAAATGCAACTCACAAATCACTTTGAATTGTTCTTGAACTACTTATTTTGTCCTCAAAAGCATCAACACTTAGTCACTGTTTCACAGTCAGAAAAAAAACCCAGAGGAGATGGAAAAAAAGAACAACAAACTACTGAAGAGGGAAAAAATGTGAGGGGATTAAAAGAAAAATGCAACTCTGTGTATGCAGTCTAACGTAAAAAGGAAGTATAGTTACTGGAGTTTCATCAAGGACCCTCAAATACAAAACTTGATGCTTGTTTTGTTTATTCGTCGATTTTACGAAGTAATGAAGCAAAAGAAAAGTTTGTCTCATTTGGGAAACGCACTTCGAAAGCCTTGCGATTGATATTGTATGGGTCATTAAGCAGGCTGTGGAAGTGTGGACAGATGGAAAACGATCTTCCAAAGCCTCTTGGATCTTATGGTGGGATGTTGGGGATATTGTTGTGGGCAGCGGAGAAGCTGTTGTTCAGTCCTCTACCCAAACATAAGTGGACTCGCGCACTCCTTCAGAGATTAGAGAGAATCTCAAACAACTCTACGGACATCATTAAAGACGGAGCTCATCCGGAGGAGAGATCTAGATCAGTGGTGCTCAACTGGGGGGCTCAAGATGATGTGAAATTATACAAATGAGCCAAAACAACAACAAAGTATATTTAATTCATCACCTCAAAGATTGGTCTTTTTCAGTTTCTAAAACCTTTATTTTTACAAGTAAAGCTGCAATTATTAAATTAAAGAATTGAGTCAAAACAGTAGTTAGCAAAATATTATTAATATTTAAAATAATTGAATTGAAAGTTAAATTTACAGTAAGTAGTGATATGATAAGTCCCTAAAATAATCATTGTACTTTTATTCTAGATATGGTGCTTTATTAAATAAAAATATATCTTCTCATTATTTTTATAATAATTGTTGTTGTTGCAATTGTTATTATTATTATTATTATTATTATTATTATTATTATTATTATTATTA
>CAIGQQ010006052.1:9702854-9716576 GCA_903798035.1 Danio albolineatus | reverse complement strand
TATTATTATTATTATTATTATTATTATTATTATTATTATTATTATTACTACTACTACTACAATGTTGAAAACAGTAATACTACAATTACCACTACTAATATGTTTGATGAAACCATTATACATTTTGCATTTTCTTTTTTTATACTTAGTTTATATAGATGTTTTAAGAGTATAAAATAAAATAAAAGGTTGCCAAACATGTTCTCTTAATGAGGCATAACCTCTAGAATTATGTACATGTTAAATTATGGATGATCGTATTGTCATTATTGTCCATTTACTCTTTTTAAAGATCAAGTGCATGTGTCATTTTTTCCATTTTCACAACATCTGCTATTATTTTAAACCATTTGTCTTTAGTTGGTGGGTCTTCTTTATGTCATTTCTGGGTTATAGCTTTTTTACTTGTTGCCAATATCTTAAGCAGATATCTATCCTCCTTTACATTTTTTATTTTCAGGAGGAAAACAAAACTCAAAAGAACAGCACTTATTAGAACAATATATTTTAGCAACATTATAAATGATGTTACTGTCACTTATTGTATTTAATATGTGAGTACACCAAAAAAGGCTTTCGCAATATCATTGTCATAATAATGTTCAAAATAAAACACCTCTCATTCATTTTTCATAACCGATATGGATTATTTGTACAGAAATATTATTATTTGGAATGATCTATTTCAGTTCTTTTGACTAAAAGTGCCTATAATAGGCACCAGGTCTGCACAATATATTGTTTCAGCATCAATCTCGCAATGTGATCCGTCAAAATAGTCACATTGCACGATTTGCAATGATGAGACTGTATTATAATTAGTCATTAGCATATGTTTTTAAGGCCTGTGAATGAGGATTTATTGAATTAATAATTTTTTTATTATTCAATTACAGTGCCTGAATGCTGTTACACTCGGAAAACAATAAAACACTGTTTTTTCCTTATACATTTAAATTTGAATGTGTTTGTTATATTTTATGCAGATGCAGTTCCCTACAGAATCATCCCAATCAATCTTAAATGATAAATTCTTCCCAAACAGAGATATTCAAGTAATCTGGTGAAATTGTATTCATACGGCAATAAATATCAAAGAATAACAAAATATCGCAATGCTAGATTTTTCCAGTATCGTGTAGCCCTAATAGGCACATTCGAGAAAAAAGGTGGATAAAATTCTTTCAGCATCAACTGAAAGACTCATATGGCTTCTGTTGTTATTACTGTGTATATTTATGTGGACAATGAAGTTGATCAGCACTGATCTAGATGATTTCTCCAGCTACATGGCAGACAGAAAGTGATTGCTGCAGCTGTCAACATTGCTCATGGATTTGTGGGTGGACGTGATTGTTTACCTGCGTCACTTCGAGGTGGCCGTCCTACAATATTGGACATGGAAACAATCATTAGAAAAGCTAAGACATTTGTAGCTGATGTTCCTCTCGGGATTGAAATGCAAGTTCTCATTATTTTTAATCACTGTTGTAAGAACACACAACCCAGTGAGGCATTCGAAGAGTTTTCACAGTGTAAAACTTGGGCATAACCAGTTACCATTGATTACATCATGCTGCGGGCATGTTGAAAAACTGGTCAATTATTTCTTTGGCCTGAAAACGGCAAACCTCAACTCTGGAGATCACATAAATCAGTCTGTATTGTGTATAGACAATATTACCTCCAGCTTAGAGTCGGTTCTTAAGTCCAGACCTGAATTTACACAACAACTCAAAACTTGGCCATGGCCACTGGCAGGTACAGTATCTAAAGGACATCTAAAATGATTGACCATGACCTTCATGATTCACACACTTGGGATAGACTGTCAGCTAGTAAAGAGATATTAACACATACTTGAACAAGAAGTTTCTCAATATGTAATATTTCTTTGAATGAAATAAAATGGCAAAATTATAAATAATAACAATTTATTTAGTCAATAACTTTTTCATAAATGTATCTTTACTAAGGTATCTGTAGTTTATTTTAGGAAACTTTGACTTTTAAATTACACAATTCCTAATTAGTTTGAAGTAAAGAAAATGACCTCATACTGTATAATCTGTAAGATAGTGTATTCTTACCAGGTTAAAAAAAATCACATAATAGTAATTAATTTGTGCCTACTTGAGTCACTGATTCAAATGATTCAGTCAAAGCGAGTCTCAAGTTAAAGATTCACTGATTCAAATGATTCAGTTAGGGATGAGTCTACAATTAAAGTTTGATTCATTGGTTTAAATGATTCAATCAGAGCATTGTTGCATAGGTGCTGGAGTGGACATACTGTATTATGTGGACTCGCTCCGGTGTACGACGCCCTTAAGTCATTCCTTATAATGTATGTCATTGATTATGTTACACAAGTGTCCACTACTGACAGAAAGAACATCTGAATGGGTTTAAATGGAATGCCCTAAACACCAGAAGCGCCGATCAGCGACGTGCCATGTCGCACCATGCATTTCAGACTTCTAAACATAGGTTCCTATCAGGGTACACACACTGGCGCCACAAGTTGGTGCTGAACGGCGCATCCGGTGTGCGATGCCCTTAAGTCGTTCCCTAGATTGTATGTCATTGATTACGTTACACAAGTGTCCACTACGGACAGAAAGAACATCTGAATGGGTTTAAATGGAATGCCCTAAACCCTTGGGCACTTGGGAGCTACACGGTTGTAATGTCACAGTCGCATCGCAATCGGGGACATATAGGTGCTGGAGTGGACATACTGTATGAAGTGAACTCGCTCCCTCTGTCAAAATTGAGGGAACCAGTGTATGTCTGTGTAACCTTCCCTCATTCACTTGAAGTGGAATACACTTTAAAATAGATTTAGAGTGGAAATCAGTCCAAGTCTCCAGTTAAATATTCACTGATTCAAATGATTCATTTAGAGGGAGTCTCCACTTAAAGATTCCCTAATTTTTCCTAATTCCCTAATTAGTTTCCAGTTAAAGATTGACTGATTTAGATGATCCAATCAAAGTGAGTTTGCAGTTAAATATTCACAATGCAAACGATCCGGTCAAAACGAGTCTCCAATTAACTACTCACCGATTTAAATCATTCAATCTGAGTGAGTCTACAGTTAATGATTCACCTTTGAATTGTAGCATATTTCAGATTTATTTATTTATTTATATTAGCACCATTATATACGCAAATATGTAAGTGGCACTTCAGACCAATATTAAAGACATTCTGAAAAAGACTAAAGTCCATTTTTCCAAACACATTTACAGGCTCAATAAATCATGCTAGTTTTAGGCATCAGATTCTAGTGCAGCGTGCAACGACTTCCCTGCCAGATGTCACAGGAAGACAAGAAATCACTAACCAGAATTGGTGAGTGTGAAATTATCCTTCAAGCTACAATCCCAAGAGTCAAGATATTTCATGAAGCTGGAAAGCCCCCCAGCAAAAGTCCCTCACTGTGACGTCCACACAGGACAGATTTACTTCTACAGGCTGGAAACTACAACCAGACCCTCCCATTAAACAAGGGCACTTAGTGACTCATCGAGGGATCATTGACCAAGCCTACCTCTTTCACACACGGCCAAAGGCGAGGACTTTGCCGAGCATTCACTGGGTTTATCGGTTGAGGAACCGGCTGGCTCTGAGGCCACGACATTAATAACTCAGACCTTGAGATCCTTTAGGCATGTTATGAATCACACACGGTGAATGGCCTCTGCTCTCAACTATTTCAACTCAGCAGAAGAGGTAGCTGGAAAATAAAAGTGTGCGAACTACAAACATTCAGCACACTTGTCTCCCTTAATTACCATAAAAAGATGGTGAGTCAGCAACCGTTCCTGTAACTACACAGTAATGCGGCCCACATTCATTTTTGCCATGGCAATGTGCAGAATCTGAAAGCAATATTTTAAGAGTGAAGGAAACCAGTGTTCAGCATGAACTGAGATGACCTAGTTACACAGCTTGTATTCAAAAATGACATTTTCCTCATCTTCAATTAATTCAGCTTGAAAGCCATACAGACTCCATATAAATTTTGTTTTGGAGATAAGTTTTAGCCCTAAAATAACAATTTACCCCTCCTCCCTGCCACTCATCAAAATGAATGTTTTTTATATATTTTTTCTCTCATATATATATATTATTTAGCCTTCAATTTGGTCCAAACTTGCATGTTAACTGAATGAAAGAACAAACAAATAAACAGTGAAATGAACAAATTAATATAAACATTTTTAAAAAGCTTTAAATAATATAAAAAATGCATTTTAAGGAAGTTATATTTTAATTTAATCATCTAAAATGCCTAAAATTAAAAATATCATTATTTAGTCTTCATTTTGGTCAAAACCTGCATGTAAACTAACTGAATAAATGAATGAACAAACAAATAGAGGTGACTGAACAAATTAATATATAATTTTTTTTTTAAAGCATTTAAAATAAATAGTTTTTCAAGAATTTATTTTATTTTTATTTTTTTTTATTTCGGCAAGTTACCTTTCATTTAATCAGAACTAAAATGCCTAAAACTAAAATAAAATCTATCACTAATAAAATAATAATAATAAATACTATTATTATTATTTTTTTAATGACACGCAAACATAATTAACATAAATAACAAATTACCCAATTAAGTCACAATAACTACTTTTGTTGTGTAATATACAGTCCCAGAAATGGTCACGATGTCGTTGTAATTCCAAGGATATTTTCTGCCACTCATTATACTGTATAATGAGCACTTTTGTGTACAATGTACAGAGGGTACGGGAAGTATTCAGAGCCCCTTAAGTGTTTCACTCTTTGTTATATTGCAGCCATTTGCTAAAATTTACAGCAAAGGGTGTGAATACTTATGACAGTAATATATTTCAGTTTTTCTTTTTTTGATAAATCTGCAAAAATGCCAATAATTCTGTATTTTTCTGTCAATATGGGGTGCTGTATGTAAATTAATGAGAAAAATTAACTTAGCAAATGGCTGCAATATAACAAAGAGTAAAAGTTTAAGGGGGTCTGAATATTTCCATTCCCATTGTATAGTTTCAGTATATTACTACTGTACAAACACTAAAACATAACTTATATTTTTATACTGTATGCCTTTATATATGTGTATACTAATTCTTGTGCACTGCTGATTTAAAAGATTCATGCTGCTACACTGAATAAAAATAAATAATTTTTTAATTGGAATATTAAACCATTTATTTATTAGAAGTAATACACTGAGGGTGCTTTTACACTAGCACTTTTGGTCCGCACCCGGGTTTGTTTGACGTCATAGTACGGTACGGAACCGTCAACAGTACAGCAAACTAGTTTTTATAACGTTCATTTGTGTTTGTTTGTGTGTGTGTGTGTGTGTGTGTGTGTGTGTGTGTGTGTGTGTCTGAGTATCACGTGCTGACAAGCACGACTGAGCCAGAGCAAACACAGTGATAATGTCTGCTTGTCTCCTCCAAAAACAGCTTGGACAACGCATGATGTTCTAAACGTGTATAATATGTTTGCGGCAGATAGACGCGAGTCGCTTTCTGTATGTTCTAAACCAAAAGGTTCAGTTAAAGCGAAACAACCGCGATGTGTGGACGTCTTTCCATTTTGGCGCTTTGATTTTGTCCGTCGCCTGGCAACAGACGTACACAAAACATGGGCTTGATGACGCAAACGTACCGGGGTTCAGAAGGAAAAAAGACAGTGTGAACACAAACCAACCAAGAAGGTGGCAAGGGGAGACAATCAAACTTGGGTACGGTCTAGGTAATTGAACCAAGTGTGAAAGCACCCTGAATTCAATATTGAATTTTACATTACAAAAAAATATATTTTCTTATAAAACATGCTAAAAACCTAATAACATTTCACCTCAAAAGAACACTTCTGACAGTGCAGCAGCAGAATGTATGACTGTATTTTATAAGATGCATGCATATTGCAAGCACTTGGGTTACCTTTAGCGAATATACAGTGCTTGAGGAGTTATCTAAAGCAGACATCCGTATAACATGCCCACAAGAAGTGATCTCTGACTCTCAGTGTTCCTACACACAGATTCGTACCATCATAAGTTCCGCTCTCCAGCAGCAGGCCGCTCTCCTCCAGCACACGAAACTCCCCCACGCTGATGAAATTATAGTCCACTCCTGGAACCTCCCCTTCTCGAGGCTGCCTCGTGGTACCTGCCGAAAACACACATTATTAAAGAAATATGTCTTGGACTATGAGCAACTGTTGCAGTTTTCCAACTCGCAACTCATACTGAATCTAGTCTGGTGTCACAAGTCAAATATATTCTGCACCATCAATAATGTAATGCAGAAAAAGGCTTGAAAACCACATGACTTAATAGTTTTGTTACTTTACACTGTTGCAGTGAATTTCTTTTCTTGGTTTTACTTAATATTTTTATTTAAAGAAATGCACAGATACTGTACATTGGATTTATATATATATATATATATATATTGGACATACAACTCTGAACTCTGTAAGATTGTCCATAAAATGATGAGCATACAAACCTTCTTTAGGAAGAATGAATGCATTTATTGTACTTAAATGTCCATACCATAAGTGATTTTCTCACCATTTCTTGCATTATAATGCAAGAGATATGATGCAGTATATTAACTATTTTTGTTCGTTTTGCTGGTAAGTACCATTGAAAATTTTTTGGGAAAATGTTTATTTAAAAATTGTTCGCACACATGCACACGAATATTATTTCTACAAACCTTTAGCCGATTTCATTTCAATTATAGCTGTTTTCACTATAATATCATAATTTTTTAAAAATGGTTGGTGTACAAGAAGACAAAACAATAAATGATATATAATACACTGATAATGTTTGAAAAACATTTTTAAATATAGTTTTATTTAGGACCGCACGATATTGAAAAAAAATCATATTGCGATATTTTGTCTTTCTGCAATGTATTTAACGATAAATATATTTCCACCAGATACTGTGAATTTTTTTTATTGGGGGGAGGGTCTGGAATGCAAAATAGCAAAGATGCAGATGAAAGAAACAGTGCTTTTCTGATTTTCTGAGTAGTCTTTATAGTATTCAGACACAGAACTTAAATATCAAAACATCACTGTACAAGCTTCATCGTACATATATTTCAGAATAAAAGAGAATCTTTGTAATCTAAGCTGCTAACATTAGAATCGCTTGTGTTTTTAAGTTGTCTTTAAACACTTCATAGCAATCACAGGTCTAAAAGCATGCAAATTATAAATGTTCACTACATTATGGATACATTTTGCAATGGCAAACTCCCTCATCTACAATCATGACCAAACATTGCACATGCTACGATGGGATTATGATGTGCGTTGCAATATCGATGCTGATACGATATATTGTGCAGCCCTAGTTTGATTTGTTTTTTGTTGTTGATATATTTGCACATTCATGTTGGAAAAAATATTTCAAATTCTCAAATTGTAAAAAAAAAATGGAAAATTGATTTTAGAAAAAAGTTGAAAATATGATTTAATTCCATTTCTATTAAATATATACCTGCCTTGACATTAGTGTTCCCAGTGTTAGTGTTAAAGTGAGCTACTGAATATGACTATTTATATGCAAATATATCAGATACAAGTTTTATATGCATGTAAACTACATCAAATATTACATATACTGTAAATAAACACACACTGTAGTTCTTTTTAGAATCAGTATTGATTTCCAACTCATTCTCTGTGAAAGAAAAAGCAAACAGAATCTCAGAAGTGCGCTTGTTTTTGCGCTTGTTTTAGAATTTCCGATTAAGTCACCTATGGGAGAAATGACCAGCAATAATAAACAGCAGAAAACAGTCAAACAACTTGCTCTACAAACAAGTGTTTGCATGACTATACAGACAAAATAGAATAATATAATAAGAAAATATCAGTTTGCAACATCAAGCAGCAGAACGGGCTGTTTTTAACGCCTAAAAATGAATGGACGGAAATGAGACCAGAAGAATAGGTGGATATTGACTCTAAAAAAGATTGACTTTTGTAAGCCTTTATTGTTGACAACAGAGCATCAGCATCCAGATTTTCTGCTGCAGTGTCTCTTTCCCGATCATAACTACGGTTTACACTCTGCTTGCTTCATCACTAAAGTTTGTCAAACCTGACAGTGACACACACACACACACACATACATACATACACACAGCAGCCACTGTGGGGCGAGAGCCCAGATGCCAGTTTCTGTGTTGGAGGAGAATAAACAAACAATTAGCTCTGCAGTTTGCACAAGCCACATGAAACACTGCCAGCTGCTTAAACACCTCACCATCCACCTCAGCACGCTGCCGCACAGCCTGCACACTTCACAAATACCTACAAAGAGAATGCAGACCCTACTGGCCCTCTTCTAAATCTATTCCTGCTCTTCAAAAACTGCTTTCAAGCACCAAATCTCAAAGTTAGTGTTAAAGGGGAGTTATTATGCAAAACTTTATATGTACTGTAGTTTGAACACTCATATGAGTGTGAGTGTCCACACAAAGTGAGTGAAAAACAAGCTCCAAATGAATTTATACTTTATTTTACATTTACCCCTTTTAATCAGAGATGTGAAAATTCAGAAAAGTATCTGAAAGATTTCCTGCTCCTGTGACATCATAAGCCACGCCCATTACAAGCCCCTGTTAGCGCAGATCAATAAGAATCACTAGCTGCGTCCCAAATGACACACTATAAACTATGCACTTATGAACTATATACTTATGCACTTACACACTCAACATCATATGTATGTAGTTCTGTCCCAAATGGAACACTAATGCCTTTTTTACTAAGCGGAAGTTCAAGCCGTTTCCCTGATGATGTTTGACGGTTGCCAAATTAGTGAAATAAATGACCAAAATACCAAATAATACCTGGCATGAGTATAACCGCATTCACCGTCGAGAGGCGCTATAGTCACTCTCGTAGGAGAATTTTGCTTTCACAATCCAAAATAAATAAAGTTATCCAACATGTGTGCCCATTAGCTCCGCCCCTTCCGCTACATGAGCAAAGCTGCGGTCGTTGAGTGCGTGAAGTGTCCATCATTCCACACTTCATTTACTGGTGGAAGGAGTGCATCATCCGGGTAATTAAAGTGCACTTATTATTTTTAGAGTTTTCCGTGTGAACGCACTACTTACACTATTTATACTATAAAATGCCGTAGAATAGTGCACAAGTATGCGATTTGGGACGCACCTACTGTATTCAAAAATGTATTCTTATTAAGCTGCTAACATTATTCAGACAAGAGCAGTGAGTGATTTTTGGTTTTCTTTATCTATATTAGGAGCATATTTGTATTAACTGCATTACATTGCTGTAGATAAACGTTCAGATCGAATTTGAGACCTTGTCAACATAAACACACGTATTTTTAAAACTGCAGTTTTTCTACACATTTTGGGCATTTCTCCACACAAAAACGCCATATCAACTGACTAGAGGTGTGAACTGGCCTTCCGATTATCATGCCAGTGATTCGGTTCAGTTTGATATCTTAATTTGATATTTTACTAAACAATTTGATATTTTACTTCACAGCACAACAATTCTTGTATTAAAATTGATAAATATGTTTATATTTATTTATTATTTTTAATACAATTTTGTCCTTTAAAATACATGAGCATTAGCAAATAAACAAATATAAATATATCATCATAAAACCCCCAAAAGCTTTGTCTTGAGAGATTCTTAGGCATGGGACGTAAAGGCTCCACCATCTTCAGGAAAGGGACAGACACCAGCAGCACATTTACATTAAAAAAGACACAAATATTTAAATTGTATTTACTTTTAATTAAAAAAAAAAAACGGGCATATACAGCATGCTATTATAAATAAATGATCTCTTGGGTATTTTGAGCTGCACCTTTAAAAGAAACATTCAGCAAAAGCAGAACAATGAGACTTTATACAGTTGAGGTCAAAATTATTAGTAATAATAATAATAATAACAATAATAATCATAATAATAATGATGATAACATTTTAAGGTCAACATTATTAGCCTCCTTTAGCAATATTTAAGTATACAAAACAAACTATCCATATACGAAAAAAAATTATTAGAAATTTGTTATTAAAACAATTATGTTGAGAAATAAGTTGAATTAAATATCTCCATTAAACAGAAATTGAGGAAAAATACACAGGGGGCTAACAATTCTGACTTCATCTGTTGTTATAAAAATTACTATATAGACACCACAACATGGGAGGGTCATTCCACCAAAAAGAACTGAGCAGGTTCTCAAAAAGTTACTACAGTTTGAACCGGCCTTTAAGATTGAATGTCTCTTCTCACACTGCAGATATGAATACAAATGTATTCTTATATCTTACGGAGTACTAATATTAGCAATACAGAACAAGATGTTTATTTTGACACGCATGGAATGTGGCATGAATAACATTCACACCTCAGTAAACGCTCAGCTGTGAGCTCTCTTAACAAGCTTGAAAAAGACTTGCAGAAGCATACAGAATTAAATCCTTTAACACTGACCCACCTTAGGCACTTTATTTCTGCATGAGTATATATACTTTTTTATATCTGCAGATGAGGCAGGGAAGGGTTGCCATCATGCTATAACTGAAATTAATTCCAGCAGGAGTAGGGAGGGAGATAGAGGTTTCAGACCAGCTTCAAGGATTATGTGCCAATTTGGACTCCGGGTGTTCTTCTTTCTCACATTTTTTTTGAAGGACATGGCTTTAAAGACTTTGCTGTTTCTGTATCCAGTCAGCCATGTGCAACAGTCCCTTTACAGTTTTCAAATGAGTATGAAAGCCAGTGCAGTCATAAACAGAAAAAAACGATCTAATCTTCATGTTCTTTTTAATAACTTATCTTATACAATGACCACATCTGTATACCCAGGAATAGCCCATTCAAAATGAAAACTGGACTGTAATGTCATCATGTTTTTTATGCATTTATGTCCTTCTGCAGAATAAAAAACTTATAGTTAAAATGATAGTTAACTTAGGTAATGATAGTTAACTCAGAACAAAAACCTAAGGGAACCAAAATTGTTTAGTTTACTAATATTTTACAAATCATTTTCCTTGATGTTTCTTCACTGTAAAAAAAAATAGCTTGGCTTCACACAATTCCTTCATGATGTAATTTAACTGAACTGTTTTTAGATTGAACATAAAACAGTTAGGCTGACCCTAAAAAGCTCAAGAACTGTGTTGATTCAGCTCATTTTATGTTTGAACAAGAAACAAGAAATGACTTTTTAGGTGTTGGAGGAAAATAATTTTGGAGCAACATAAAATTCTATTAAAGTAAAGAAAAATTGTTCACTGGCAAAGTCCTTCAATGAGTGTGGATTAAATATTAACTTGAGAACTGAAATGAAATGAATCAGTGAATGGATTAGAGCGGCTTGATATTGGAAAAATCTGACTTTGTAATATTTTGTTTTGATGTGATATATATTGTGATATAAATAAACTTTTAACAGATGATTTGAATAGCTCTATTTGGAAAGACTTCATTCATTTCAATTGACTGGGAAGATAAATTTCAACAAATTACAAGCAAAAATAAATAGATAAAGAGCGCTTTATGGTTTTCCAGGAAGTCTAACAGTACAAAACTTAAGACAGAAATTTTAATCCTTGAACCTTAAGTAATTAAGTAGAGTACTTCAGTACAGAAGTTGAACAATCAATTGTAAAATAACATGGTCATCATTGAATATATTCTAAAAATATACAAAAATTTAATAATATCTTTTCATCTTTAAAAATAATCTTGTGATGTGACTACTGGAGATACACATATTGTGATAACAATGCTCAAACGATATATTGTTCAGCCCTAGAAAGAATCTTTCCTTTTCATTCATAAAGTTTCTTTTCAATAAATGAACTTGCCAAAATTAATTGTTCAGACTGATTTGTTTCTCTATATTTACTCACTCACTGACATCTGAATTCTTCAAAATATTAGAATATTAGAATCAAAAACATGATATGATGTTAATATACATGTCAATTAATCTTTGAACAGAAAATGTCTAGCTTAATTATATGATTAATGTATAACTGGTAAAATATGGTTTAGAAATTCAGATTTTTCAAACTCAGTTTTAACTACAAAAAAAAATTTTGTAAATGAAAAACTTCTATTAATTATATTAATTAAATCATGAAACCTAGTCAATTTCACAAGAAAAAAGAAGAAAATCATGTTGCAAATATTTAAACACTTCACTCAAGTCATTATTTACTTGATCTAATAAATTAATTAGATAATAATAATAATAAAAAAGACAATATTAAAATATTACATATTGACATTTAACATATGGACCAAAATATCTTTATAGTTTTATAACACACGCACGCACGCACGCACGCACACACACACGCACACACACACACATATATATATCCTAACATCTTTTGTATTCATATAACAGAATTAATTTCCAAGATTGAATGAGTAAATGCTTTTTTTTAAATATCTGGGTGAACCATCTCTTTAAATCAAAGCAATTTATTATTAAACACTGGGTGTGATTAAATGGCAGTGCTGCTCCTTGCTGTCCTTCACCTTTACTGTGATTAATAACTTACAATTAAATCATTATTTGAATATTTTACTTGACTGAAGCCTGGAAGATGAACTGTGACAGCTCATTCTGATATTACTGCCACAACCGCTGCTATTAAATATAATCAGACCTGTCCATCATCTGGCTCTCTGCCCCGGCTCTTCTGATTATGCTGGTCACAAAATTGTGAATGGAGGCCTGTATGTCAGAACGCCGCTTTAAAGGACAGTGGATGAGAATGTCATTAAAGGTTTCAGGTCAGCCCACACACTGAGACGTCGAGTCACAGCCAACCAAACATCTGCTCGGGCCTGGTGTCCATTAAAATCCCAAAACATAGCGAGCCATATGCCAGGTGCAGAACTCACTTAACGAAAACAGCCCCAAATTACAAACCAACCTGATTTTTTTTTACATTTACTGACAATACAGTGAACAGTGCTTGCTGGTGCATTGCTTGCTGGTACAACTAGGGTGGGTCGTTGCAATGCTGCCACTTAGTGACTGACCAGGTAAAGCCGGACATAAATAAAAATAAGGCCCAATCCCAATTCTATTTTTGTACTCCTACCTCTTCCCCTTTTCCTTGTCCCTTGAAACAGAGTGTGAAGGGGAAGGGCTTCAAAAAGTACCCCTAAGAAATGGGACACCACTACAACACCTGCAAATGTCATCACTTGTCATCGTGATCTCTAACTACATCTGAGATTGATGATCGTGACTGCTGCAGTTATAATAATATAATAATTTAAATAAAATATAACAAAATAAAATTGTACCAGACGCTGTAAAAAGGTCATTCCCAGCCACTAGTCTTTTCTGACAGGGTATTCGAGTGTCAGATATGAAAGTATGTTGTGGGACTGCTATATAAAGGGGTTAGAATTATTTTATTGATTATTATTTCATTGATTACTGATTATTATATTTTATTGATTATAGATAGCTGATTTTTTTTTTTTAAAGCATGACGTACAACCCGTACGCGGTTATGGATGTATTAATGCATACGTTTGTTCGTGGTAAAAGTTCATAATAATGACAAAAAATAATAAATAATAATAATAATAATAATAATAATAATAATAATAATAATAATAATAATAATAATAATAATAATAAT
>CAIGQQ010006052.1:9692139-9702844 GCA_903798035.1 Danio albolineatus | reverse complement strand
ATAATAATAATAATAATAATAATAATAATAATAATAATAATAATAATTTGTGCATCTCCTGATTTCCGTGTGCAGCCTATGCTGCCACCTGGTTTCAACTGTGGTTCTGAAAAATTTAGCCCTTCCCTTAGCCCTATGCCTTCAAGCTAAAGATAATTGGGAGACCTCTACCCACACCCCTACCCATTCACAGGGGTAGGGGTAAGGGGAAGGGCTAATGAGGTTGAATTGGGATTGGGCCTGAGTCTGAAAAAACATTCTTTTTAAATTAAGCAACCCTCTGAATCTGTAGACAAAATTTGTATTAAAAACTAGATTTTAAAACTGCATATGAGGGTATGCTGAGTATCATATTCAATGCATTCTTATTTTTGATTCATGTAGTATGAAATAAAAATTAACATACATAAAGAGCCAAATGAGAGAAAAACGAATTAGTTTTAAGAGAGTCAAACCTGCAGTACCGTGTTCTAAAGTATTGTTAGAATTCAGTAAAATTGTCAATTAACACCTAAACAATAACCATTTTAAATTATTCTAACAAGAAGAATGAAGGATGACTTTACGTGATTATTAAATAAAATAGACTGTTATAATTATAGAAATGTATAATCAAAAATAAAATTCTACGTTTTTCTGTTTTTTTGCTCTATAAATAAAAGCCATTTTTTAATAATTTGATATTATAATTATTAATACTATTACTATCACTACTATTATTACAACTATTACTACTACTGCCACTAATTATTATTATTATTATTATTATCAAAAACAATTATTATTAAAATATAAAATGCTATATTTATTTGAAAAGCTCTGTAGCCCTGTTTTATTGTGAGGCTGCTGGATTTTTTTTTAACAATTAAAAAAAAATTACAGTTCAAATTTAAAATAATAATTCTAAACAATTCTAAAACTTAAGTTGACTCAGTCAGACTCAGTCTAAAATCTAAATTACACAAAAATCTGCATGACTTAACAAAATTTACAAAAAATGACTTCAATGAAACAATTTCAGCATTACACTAAATATAATGTTTTACACATTAAAATACATCCAAACCACCAACCAGACAACAGAGAGCATTTCAAGCAAAGCTTTACTCATTTATAGGTCTTAGAATTGTGTCAAATATTATACTCGAAGTTTATAGGGTTAAGGTTATAAAATGCCACCCCCACAACACTAGTGTGTGTGAGCTTCAAGTCTCTGTGGCTCAGGCTTTTCTTTCATCTGTAGTGCAGTAGAAAAGACTTTCTGAAGAACATTTCAGCTGTTTTTGTCCGTGAAACCTTCAATGACACTCAGTGGGGTCCAAAACAGTCCCTAATCCCTTTGACATTCATTATATGTTCAAAAAAAACAAACCAAAAAAAAAACATGGAGACTTTTGTGAAACGTCTTCTTTTGTGTTTCTCAGACAGGTTTGGAACAACATGATGGAGAAAAGATGATTACACAATTGTCATTTTTGTGTGCACAAAGCATTTTCTTTGAAATCTCTACCCCTAAGTATGAGCAACATTAACAGATAAGTGCCTTAATAAACAGCACTAATTAAATGATTACACCACAGCCTGAGAGAAAAAACCCTAATTAAAGATGTGTGAGTAATTAAGGCATATGTTTCACTAATTCACTGGTCTACGGCCAGACCACATATTCAGCACGACGAGAGAGAGAGAGAGAGAGAGAGAGAGAGAGAGAGAGAGAGAGAGAGAGAGAGAGGGAGAGAGAGAGAGAGAGAGAGAGAGAGAGAGAGAGAGAGAGAGAGAGAGAGAGAGAGAGAGAGAGAGAGAGAGAGAGAGAGAGAGAGAGAGAGAGAGAGAGAGAGAGAGAGAGAGAGAGAGAGAGAGAGAGAGAGAGAGAGAGAAAGAGTTAACGAGAGATAGAGAGAGAAAGAGAGAGAGAAACATACATTTTGCTATCATATACTAGTTTTCTGGCAGCGATGTAGTTAAGTAAAAAAGATGGTTGCTTTCTTCAAGACGGTCTGTGTTTGAAAAACACTGCCAAGAAATTACTGAGCCAAGAAATTTTGCATTACCCAACAGGTTTAATTGATCATGATTAATTGACATCAGATCAAACAGTAAAATCATTGGAAGTATGGAAACTAAATTTAGAACGAGAAAAATGGGGAGAATAAAGCATGATCAAGCAGGCATAAGTGCCTTATGGAATCTGCTTGTTAAAGGTAGCAGCCAAGATGTGAAAATCAAGAATGTTTTTCACAAAGAATGTTAACTATAATGGTATTTTTAGCATCCACAGAAACGAATGATCATATTTATGATAAGAACGCATTACTGTTGTGCTGGCTGCTGCCTTAACCATCATTTTGTCAGTCCATCTGAGATTGTTTTGATATTTGCAGCCTAAAATCATTGATTTTTCTAAAAACTTAAATCATACCCGTCAACCCTCCTGTTTTTCCCAGGATTCTCCCGTATTTTACAGTTCTATCCCGCTATCATCCCGTAAAGGTATTTTCCCTGTATTTCTCCTGTATTTTCAGTCTTTCTCTGAAGGGTGGCAGTAAACATTAAAGAGCCGATCCTCCCTATACGCAACTTAAACTGCCGAACCACCAGGGGATGCCCCTTGCTCTTAAATGTGAGTCAGTTCTGTGCTTTTGTTTTATTTAGGCAGGAAACACTTTGGAATAAATAGAAAAACTGCAGATTTCCCTTTCCTTTTTATTACAGGTGCCGTCGCTCCTCCTATGCAATCCTCAAAACAGCCATAAAGCAGTGCGTTACTGTCAGCTGACACGCTCCATAGTGATAAATAGATGCTGTTTCCAATGTGATCCAAACGGATTCTGAACATGCGATTTGAAGCGGAGCGAAAGTGGATACTGGGTTTCGGGTGCGTGTTTGAACAGACATATACACATAATTAATAATGATAACATCTAAAGACGTCGACCTTGGTTGTTGTTTTTTTCCAAACACAACTAATTTTGTCCTAAATGAGCATAAAGCAATAGGAAAGCAATCAAATGCTTTCATTATAATGTTAGATGTGTGCATTTTTAAAGTGACACCTCTGTTATTTAATGTAATCAAACAAAAAAAATCTAAATAAATGAGATTAATTGGTTGCTCTTTATTCATAATGTAAGTTATACAGTGAGTAAAAAGATTAATGAGATGTGAAACTTGTTTCTATTTCTTCCTAATAGCTAATTTTAATAAGCTGAACTGCTTGCTAATGTATACTATTACATTTTCATTTGTAAATAATAATATCAAAAAATATTTCTGACCATTTAACTGTTTATTTACAATGAAACGGCTCCAGAAGAACAGATTTAATATGGGGATTTTTTATTTAATTTTCACATCTCAATGTTGACTTGAATTCATGTGTTTTGCTGTGAAAATAAACACATTTTTTTCTCAATAACCACTGGACTACAGTATAAGAAAGGGAGCGATTACATGCACAGCTAAAGTGCTAACGCTAATATAACCAATCTAAAGTGCTCACAGTACCCATCGAGCCACCTTTAGAAATTACAGACCAAAGACTGTGTTACTGACACCGTAATTATTGTCTGATAGCCGCTGTGATGGCAGGCTGATGTGAGTGTAGTCTGCACTAACACATTTAATGAGATGAGAGTGTGAATGTGTGTGTACTCACAGGGAATAGTGCGCAGGTACAGATTATCCCGGATCACCTGCTGGAGCTTGTGGTCCAAAGAGCCTTTCTGGAACTGCAGGCTGAGGTAGTGACGCAGATCTGTGTTCAACACCTTACCTAGAGAGACACAGTAAGATTGGATTGATTGAATAGTTTGGAGAAACTACTTTTATAGACATATTGTTTACAATTTGAAATATAAATAGTATTAATTAAAATGTGATCAACAATTTTATTTAGTTCTTTTCCCCATTCTGTTCTTTAGCACACATAAAAACACAGGATTTTCAGACTAGCAGACACTGCACATGCGTAGCCCGTGGCTCCACATAAAGCAATCACGCATTGATCCTCTTAACCTTTATGATGCAGCTCGGAAAACTCAGGACAACAGGTAAGACAAATGTATGTATCTTGTGAATGATGCAAGTGCTGTGAAAATGTAGGGAGCTAGCAGTGAAGATTGTTTATGTGAGATGCATGGGTTTTGTGTGTGTGCATTCAGGTATACTGTATAAAGCTCCCTAACCAAGTCTAAATGGTGAACGCATGATGAAATGGGAATGGAAATTTAAATGGAAAACGCAATGGAAAATTAGACCCAACCTGATTTCACCAAGTACGACATGTTCCTGGATTAACATCTATGTTGATCCTGGAATAACAATCCAATCAGCCAATCAGAATTAAGAGATACCTTTATGTTTATGCACTTCTATCCGACTATTATTCCCCTGTGATTTTGAACATAATTTACAGTTATGGTTAGATTTATGGATAGGGACGAAGTATAGATAACATTAAAAAAAAAAAAAAACCTTAACAAAAAAGGCTCTGTCGTTGGGTCTTTCACATAGTGACACTGGTAAATTGCTGTGAAATTACGAAAAAAATTAGCTGTTTACACTCACCAGATTTCAGTGAATTTACTGGTAATTTTATAACTGCTCATTCTAGGAAATTGCTTCGACAAATGGCCCTTTCATGTAGTGACACCGGTAAATTACCATTAAATTACCAAAACACCTTTACAGGTAAATTAAAAAAATTAGCTTTTAACACTCAGCCGTCAATTTACTGGTCATTTAAAATTATCATTAAATTACCAGAACAACTTTACTGGAACATTTTTAGCAGTTCACCGGTAAAATTTAGCCATTCATCGGTAACTCTTTAGTGCTTAAAAAAATGCAATACAAATGCACACACACTTGAGAGTAATACAAATACAAACACTTGAGGAATAAAGTATCAGCCCCTCTGTAAATTATACAAATATCACTGGTCCCACTTTTAGCTAAATGACAAATTCCCAATCTTACTGACTAAAAACTTGAAAGTCCATGAATTTCCTTATACCTCATGTAAAAGCAGCTTGGTTACTGTAACTTAATTGTGTCAAGACTTAGGGCATACTCACACTATGTACAGTTGCCTTGAACCAGGCCGAAGTACGCTTATCCCGCCTCCCGTCTCCCCTGACGGCCCGCACTCTCATTACATTAGAGTCTGAGCACGCTTACGACATCGATGATGCTCTGTTCAGTTTAAGAAGCGCTCTCGCTCCGCACAGTGGAGATTTCTTTGTATCATTATATCGTTTTAGTGGTTTGACATATTCCCCCGAACAGATCAGCCACTATTGACGCTTATAAACATTCATAAAGTCCTCGTGCTGCAAGAATTAGGAGGTAGTGAAGAGTTTGCGTCTTTAATAATCTACGACAGTTTGCGTTCATTAAACAGTAAGAATGATTAATAAATCCATATGAAACAGTCCCCAAAAGTCATGTCTCTTCTTCAGTTTCGGGCTCAGGCGCACTTTGCACTCACACTACAAGCATACCCAAGTGAACCGTGCTCAGGCACACCTCTTCCAACCGGGCCAGGGCCAGCCAACTGTACTGTGCCTGAGCGCAATTCAGAGCACTCACACTTCTCAAACGATCCAAGAAACGAGCCTGGGCATGGTTCGGATAGCATAGTGTGAGTACAGTCTCATTCACTTCCATTCATTTTTACCAAAACAAAACAACTTATGCTGCTTGATGTTGTGAACTTTACTATCATATTGTTTTAATACATTTGATTGCCACTTCACAAGTGAGAAGGGACTAAAATAGCACTGAAAAAAATGACCAACCATAACAACAGGCAAAATAACTAAAACAATGCAATAAAAACAGTATAGATAAATGACCAAGTATTACAAATGACAAAAATCAATGATATTCCATGACTTTAATCCTGACTTTCAATGCCCAGAACATAAAATTGCATCATATTCAAGAAATTCCATGACCTGTGGCAACCCTGATAAATAATTATGATTATCTAGTGATTATTTGCTAATGAGTTTCACTTCGAGCAACAGCTGTGTGGCTGACAAACAAAAATCAAACAAACATCTGTGAAAAACGGCTTGAAATGAGGTGAATTAATACGCCTAAATCACGCTAAACTCTGGAAAGCGTCCCAGTCTTCTTTCTGATTAAATGTCAACCTTGAGACGTGCAGCAGCCGGTCCAGCTGTTTCTAGCACCACGGAAAAAAAAGCTTTACTGGCTTCTATCCATGAGCATCCAGATGTGTGAATGCACAATGAACTTTAACAGAACAACGCAGGTTTAAGTGGCAGGGGTTAGGGTGGAGCTGGAGGAAGAGCAGAGGCGGTGTAAGTCTTCCTGAAGGAGGAGACCCTCTAAATTAAAGAATGACAGAGTCTGTGCCAAGCTTCCAATATGTGAGGGAGGGGAAGAAAGCGAGGTCTGTTTGAGCGGCTCCAGTCTCCAGCTGTCGGTGCTACACAGCTGATGATCTCTGGGTGGAGAGGATGTGCTCTGAAACGGTGAGTGCTCCATCAATCAGCATTGTTTAGACTGCTCCTGGCTGACTTCACACACTCTGGCTTATTATTACAGGTAAAGCTGACCTCCTTTTAGGACCTACACCTTGACCTTAAAGATGCAGTATGTAAGTTTGACACCCAGTGGTTGAACTAGGTATTGCACCCCTGGTTCAAAACGCACGAGTGCTGGTTGCCAGGGTAATGATACCAACAAAGCCAGATTTAAATAGTGTTCTAAATAAAAGCAATGGCACGCGATAGAAGGAATATTTTTCATATTAAAGGAGTTTTTGTCCTAACCAACACCAGAAATTTTATTTTAGAAACAGCTTCTATTTCTTGCAGCTGAACAACAGGACAAACTGATGATAATCACCTCCGGTACACCTCGTGTGCTTTTTTTCAATGTTAAATGTTAATAGTGTAAGTCTGAATGCCATTTTACATGACATTTATTACGATACTACTGAAAGCAGCGGCAGATAGTTTACCTAAGATCTTAAAAATAAACCATTTGAAATTGAGATTGAGCATGTACATTTAATAATGCTAAAGAGGTTTAATATGTATTATTGTAAACCTTACTATTTCATTAGAGTGCAGTAAGTGCACATACTGTACATTCTGTGTTGCTGAATGGCTGTTTTTAAATTTCTGTCCTGCTGCATCTGGTGCAAACAACCAAATTGCTTATCACTATAAATCTAATCATGTAGCATTTTGTTAGGAAACGGGGTTACAATGTAACCTGCTCACCTAATGTTTATGTCCGTAATATTTATGTTACTTGCTAATTAATAACCTCATGTAGAACTGAATCTGCATCTTATTTTGGAGGCTGCAACTGTCCACCGGAGGTCGCATTTCGGTCACAGACACATACTTTGAAAGCATACCTGCCAACACTCCCGTTTTTCCCTGGAGTCTCCCGTATTTCACATCCATCTCCCGCCACCCTCCCGGTTTGTTATTTCTCTTGGGAAACTCCCGTAATTTGTACGTCCCAATGCAGTTTCAAAAACGCACTTTTGTTCATATTTATCAAGTTGCCAGATATTGAATGAAGTTCATTACCTCACACAATTGACGCAATATTCAAATCCTGTAACATATTTTACCTCAACCTGGCAACACACGTTACAACTCAGGTGTGCTGTTGATTACTGCGCAGGAGGTAGATACGGTACTTGTATGGTGGCAGTAACAAGCAGCTGCGTCAGTAGTAGTTCACACGATAGAAGGAAAAGTGTCAGGTTGTGCTTCAGCAAAGCACGCTCTGTTTCAAGGGCCAAGGGGAAGGGCTTAATTTGGCCACAACTTTCTCTGTGTTTCAGCAAATAGAATGACTTTTGGTAACACATTTTATTCTCACACACATTTTGGAGAAATGCTTTGAAAATACACTCTGGGCAAATTTGAAAAGGAAATGAAAATAGCTAATGTTTATTTTATTTTTAAAAAAAGAATAATTTTCAAGATTTCAGTTTTAAATTTGTGTCAGTTTTAGTGTTTATTGCACATATATTACGAAACAGATGTAAGATCAATATATAAAAGATCAATTAAGCCATCAAATGTACTCTCACACTGGCCCAGGATGCGTCTCTTTTGGATAAACAAATTGTCTTCAAAATGAACTAAAATGTATAGATTTCTTCTATTTCTTGTTTTGTTTTCAACAACATAAAAAGGAAACCAAACCAACCTTTAACTAATTCTGAAATGAACATGAACATGACTGCAAACTCAATCTACAAAATCGCATCTATTTGATGTGGCCTTGAGAGAAATGCGAAAAAACATGTTGTGAAATCTCCCGCTAATTTCCAATGCAAGGTAATCAAAACAAGCCTCTCCCCGAGCTCTTCTCTCTCTGATGGGGAATGAAATGGATGGACCACTGTGATTGCAGATTAGCCTCATTTCATTGGTCGACTTGGACGAATACAAATTTTCTCCAATCTAAATGTGCTCAAGAGGTCCATCATTCTCGTTTAGACTTCCGCGATTAATTCCACCTCTCTGGCTGTTTAGCAAGACATTACAGCGTGTGTCTGCGTCTTTCATTTGCAATAGTGTAAAACATGATTTATAGCTGGTGTTCATTAGGGAGTGTCTTAGTCATATTGAGCTGTGGTAATAAGTGTTGAACGAGGCTCAGTGAGAAGAGAGGACACTGAAGACCCCCGGACTGACATCAACGTCTCTGTGCACACACACACACACACCTGGAAATAATCAGCAAACGCACTACCAATGAATCATATCTGGAAGCGCAGTCATGAAACGTTGCTTCTAACCAAGTGGTTCTCAACCTTTTTGACTCCAAGGTCCCAATTGGTCAGGATAATATTTGAAGGGCTTTATGTCAAAGAAAACGGCTGTGTTCCATTCTGAAGGGCTCATTCCTGTGCCCTAATCCATTAGATGGGTCTTCACTATAGAGTGAGAGATCATTCAAAAGGATTAAGGCTGTAAGGGGGCCAGTTTTTCTTCTTCTTTTTTTTAATGTGCAAAGAGTTTAGGTGGTTGAAAAGTGTCCATCATGAATTCTTAATAGTGAAGGGTCAATTTAAGTTGCCAGTTTTGAGCACTTGAATCAGATAATCAACTTTAAAATGAAAACGGTACCCATATAGAAGTTCTAACTCAAACGTGCACTCTAGAGTCAGATTTATTGCTTTTAGATACATTTAAACTTTCTTTATTTTTATTTTGGCATTTTATAATACGCATTTTACAATTTCAGTGTAAACGTTTATTTGAGTTGGTTGAAATACATTAAAAGTATTTTATTATTATTATTTTTTTTTATCAAAATGGGTTTTGGGGAAGCTGAAATGTGTGTTCTTATAATGCAGCCTTAGAATGCTGCCTAACTAGACAATTTGACAGGTTTTAGAATAGAGCAAAAATGTTATGTTCAACATTAGCAAACTTGCCAAAGTATTTCAGACATATTCGGACAAATCCCCAAACATTTCCCCACATACATCTTCTAAAGAGGCATCAGAAACTCTGCATTTGTGTCAGAAAGATTCTAATCGGTTACATTTGCATGCCATTAACTTTCAACAAGAGTGCACAAAAACACAAAGTTTTTACTTAGATCTGTGCAAGATGTTTTATATGTGGTATTTAAAAGCCATGTCTTTTATAAACTATTATCGAGCATAACAAGTACGTTGCATTTGCTCATAAATAAAAAAAACTATGTGAAACAAGAGTTCTTTATGTGGGGGAATGCATTCAAAGCTAGCAATGGTTTTCAAATTAAGTTGTACAACAAGGTCCAAGAGCTACACTGTGTAATTCTTTGGACATTGTAAAACAGGAGGAATTTAGGTCAGGCCTCAATAGCTTTGCTTCATCCTTCGTCAAGTATTGTACAGTAGCAGGCAGGAATGTGCTCTGTGTTCCACAGAAAAATCTGCATGCTTGCATTTCATACAAACCTGGAAATACAAAACCAACAGCCTTTATTCCAGATTCAGATGAACAGCATAGGATAAAGCTGGATGAATCTAGAGAAATTATTGAATTCTTTACTATCTCTTCTACTTTACTATATTCATTACAGGACTGAACACACACATACAGTATAGATGACACATATAGATCTATTTAACTATTGACCAATTGAGTGTTTTGAATGAACCACTCAACACTGAACAAATCAATGACTCACTCATACACATTACACTTGTTTTCAATGACCCATTCATAAATACCTCACTCGTTTCATTACTGGATGTAGCGCCTTTTTGAACAAATATCTTGAATGAACAATTCAATGACTCATAAATACCTTACTTGTTTCACTACTGGAAGAATCACTAAATTGAACAAATTTATTGAATCAATGATTCAACAACTCACTCATAAAGACCTCACTTTTTCATTACTAAACGATTCATTGTTTTGAACAAATCTCTTGAATTAACAATTTAATGACTCACCAAAAGACCTCACTTTAAATCTCTTTAACTATTCAATGACTCAGTCAAAAATGAATCACTTGTTTCACTATTAAATGAACTGCTGTATTGATCAAATCTCTCTAATAACCCATTCACTGTCATAGTCACTCAAAGACCTCACTTATTGATCACTGTTCTGAACAAATCTATTGAATAAATCATTTATCAGAGAGATTTGTTCAAAACAGCGATTTACCCAGCAACCAAACAAGTGATGTATTT
>CAIGQQ010006052.1:9655400-9687139 GCA_903798035.1 Danio albolineatus | reverse complement strand
ATATATATATATATATTTTAATCTATTATTTTATTTATTTTAATTTGTATATTATTATAGTTATTATTATTATTATTATTATTATTAATAATAATAATTGCTACTATTATTAATGATTATTGTTGTTATTATTATTATATTTGACATTTTAAATGGTAATAATTATTAAAATAAAAAATACAATTTAATACACAAAAGCTATTATATATTTATATATATAATTATATATTTTTTATTTTATATATTATTTTATTTATTTAAATATTATTATTATTATTATTATTATTAAAAAATCTAAACATAAAACGTTAATTTTATTGCAATTGTAGAATTATTTAAGACAGCTTTAAATTTATTTAATTTCCAAACATAAAGCTTGGAAAACAACTGAAAAAAATTACAGCTTCTTGACAAAAGACTGTGTGTTAAAACTTCTCACACGCGGCGCATATTTATCCATATAAATGGTAGGCTTTTTTACTATGCTACATTGTTTTCACACAGCAAGTCATATCTAGTCCAAGTTTAGAATCATTTTGTCCTCTTCAGATAAACTGTCTGAAAGATGTCCTGTTCCTGTAACATCACCACGATATTACATTTTGAAGGACTCATTTCCATTCGCGTCGCATTAAATAGAGTCCACACTGCCAAAGGACTGTTAACACTGCTTTCTCTGAAGCACAGAAAGTTTAGTTTGAAGGAAATAAAAATAAATCAGCTTCAGCAACAAGAACAACAACCTATATTTTCAGCTGACTGCACCTTCTGTATTTACAAACCAAACAAAACTACAAACACAGAGAAAACGGCAGCAAACACAGTCTGAGCTGAAATAATTCACCAACACTTGTGCAAACGCAACCAGATCCTACGAGTCTATTCTTTAATCCCAGTATATAGAAAAATCACCTTTACACTTCAACACTTCTAGCATAGCTTTTACTGTATGCTAATGTTTGCAGATATCAAACAAAGAAAAAACAAACAAGCTGTCACATGATTATAAATGCAAGAATGAAATCTATAGTCAGACACAGTACACACAACACAGCCAGGTCTGTATTATAAACTGTTCAAGAGAATAAAAAAAAAAGATATTCTGAAGAACGTTAGAAAAAAGCACCCATTGACATCCATACTAGAAAAACATTCCAGCATTCTTTAAAATATATTCTTTGGTTGGCGACGATGCCATAGTGGTTAGTTTGCAGACATATAGCACAACAATAATGTGGGTGTCCCAAGTTCGAGTCCAGGATCGGCGACCTTTCCTAATCCTACAGAATGATCAGTGGTATTTTCAGTGGTTTTTATTTGCAAGCATTGAGATGTTAAATTAATTTTGACTGAACAGGTGATTAAGTTTTATTCGTTATTTATTTTAATCTAGCATCCTGCCCACTTCAAATAGAAACATTGTGCAATTCTGAGTGCTCCACACAAGTGAGTGGGCTAGGACACACACTTTCCTCTCTGTATGCACCAGACGCTTTATCAACACTCTATGTTTCTGTAAATATAGTGCAATTCTTAGTGTGCTCCACACATGAGTGGGTGATTCACAAAACAACACTTTTCCTCTGAGTATAGGGGGGGGGGAAGAGACAAACTTAGGTATCTGATGATCTCTGATGATCCGAAGAGCTTATTTTGTACTCACTCACTTGTAAGTCACTTTGGATAAAAACATCTGCTTAATGAATAAATGAAAATGCAGATCAACAAGTAACATTTTAAATACGCACAATGTAAAAAAATGAATTCTGACAACTTAAATAGATTCACTTACACTACCTGACAAATGTCTTGTCATTGATCCCAGTTGTAAGAGCAACAAATAATAACTGGACTAATAATAACTTGAATTCTAGTTGATAATTTGGAAAAGTGGCAGAAAGTCGATTTTTCCCCATGAGTCATCTGTTGACCTGCATCACAATCATCACAAATACCGCAGAAGACCTATTGGAACTCGCATTCTCACAGTAATCAGTCAAGTTTGGTGAAGGAAAAATCATGGTTTGGGGTTACATTCAGTATGAGGGTGCGCAAGAGATCTGCAGAGTGCATGGCAACATCGACAGCCTGGGGTATCAAGACATTTGTGCTGCCCATTACTTTACAAACCACAGGATTCAGGCAAACTCTTCAGCAGGATAGCGCTCCTCCTTATACTTCAGAATCCACATCAAAGTTCCTGAAAGCAAAGAAGGTCAAGGTGATCCAGGATTGGCCAGCCCATTCACCAGACATGAACATTATTGAGCATGTCTGGGGTAAGATGGAGGAGGCATTGAAAACAAATCCAAAGAATTGCACATTGACTTTATATTCTACTGTACATTATTTCTATTAAATGACAAGACTTTTGTCTAAGCAAAGTCAGATGTCCTCACTGTCTAATTAAATAATTAAAAATCAATGCATGATCATATTTTATTTTGGTAAAAAAAAAGATAATCTAGAGGCCTTTGCCTTTTATATAAGCCACTTCTGATAGCAAACGATCAATTAGAAGTCAAGTTATTATTTGTTGTTCCTAAAACTTGGATAGGCGACAAGACTTTTATCAGGTAGTGTACACACATTCATTTGTACCAATTATTATGTTAAAATAAACAAAAGCCACGACAAAGCCCTTAAAAACTGATCTTCAAAGGCATAACTCTGACAATTAATTGCCAATTATTTCTTGGACATTTGATCGTCAGGCACATTTTATAACTGCCCTAATCACAGCCCAGAAATAAATGAATAAATAAAAAAATAAATAAGTCACATGCTGCTGAGAGCCTTCATTTTCAATAAGGAGGTGCTTATAAATGCTCCAGATAAAGCATCGGCAGGAACTAAAAAGAACATGTTGTGACAGTGGTTTGGTGGAGATTCACATGAAGCCCAGAGAAAAGCTAATTAGGAGCCAGAAAGTGGTGGTGGGAAACCGGGGTCTCGCTTGCTCTCTGCTTGCTATGTCTATGGGGTGTTGTTGGCTCGCAGGCCCTGAAATATGCATACAATTCAAGCAAAAGTGTCCTGAAGAAGGTTTAATTTAGTCTGCATTTGTCTGAATGTAGGAGTCATGGATATAAAACATATGAATCCCCCTACCCCCTTGCCAAAAAATAATTATGGTAAACTAAAAAAATAAACTAATAAGTAAGATCTAAATATTAAAATATGTAAATTAATTTTATGAAAAACTTTTTAATTTAAATTAATTGAATATGTATCTAAAAAAATGTAAATTTAAATTTTAAATGTATTTAATTAATTTAAACAAAAATGTAATAGAAAAATATATATATTGATAATAACAGTATTTTAATAATTTTAAAAACTACAGTAGAATTTAAATGACCATTTGTTCTATATTTTATTTTCAACAGAAGAAAAAAACTCAAATATACATATTCATACACAAATATAGACACATACACACTCTTAGAAATAAAGGTACACGAGTTGTCACTGGGGTTTTCAAAAAGTACACATTTATACATAAAGGGTCCATATTGGTACCTCAAAAGTATATATTAGTACCTAAAATGTTTAAGAGGAACACTTTTGTACTTTTAGGTACTAGTATGTACCCTTGAGGTATTAATATGGACCCTTTAGGTACAAATGTGTACCTTTTGAAAAGGTGACAACTCATGTACCTTTATTTCTGCAGTGCAGTGTGTTTGTGTGTGTATATACAATGAATTATTTTAAACAACTATTTATATTTTTATTATAAATATATTTTGATTTTCATCTACCAAAAGCCTTCTAATAAGCTTTATCCAGTAAAAATGTCTTAGTAAACAGAGCTATGCAGATTATGCAGACACAACACTGAATTTGGATGCATGCAAAAGCCTTTCTCCCCATTACACTGCCTGTGAAGATGGCACTTATCAGCTTTTGGGACTTGGCCTGTGTTCTGAACTGCCACGAATCTCAGATAAAGGCTAAAAACAACAGCAGCCTCAGGCCACAACACTTACACACTCAAACGTCCGTGTCCTCTGTCATCAACCAGCAAAAGCCAAACAAATCAAAAATTCACAGTCCCACCAACAACAACATCTTCTGCCTGGAGTTCACGAAACTCAAAAGGAAGCCCGGGATGAAAGAAACAATCACACAGAGGAGTGAAGAACAGAGAGATGTGGAGATCTGGAGCGGCTTCTCGCTCCGACCATTTGGCTTTTGTAGTGTCTGATGGAGGAGTCTCATTTCTTTCTTTCCCGTCAGATCTGCGATGGAGCCACAGGAGATTCAGGAGCTTTTTCAAAGTCCTGCATAACACATCTGGTAGAAAGACTGAAATGCCAGCGACTGCTAGAGGAGAATCAAAGCTGAGCTTCTTATGATCCTGAAACAATGGCTGGAGATTTTTTAACATTGTTTTAACTCAAACCACAAGGGGTGTGACGAGATGCCTTCTCCATGAGACGAGACGAGATATGAGACTGGGTTCATGAGAAAGAGACGAGATTTTTACACTATTTTTAAGAAATCCTTAATGATGAAATATCTCAATGGAAAGTAGTCTTTTATTCAACTGGGGGAAAAAAACACAAATCTCAAAACTATTTAGGTGCTTTCTTTAAATCGCCTTGTAATATATGTTATTTTACTTCTATTTTAATGAATTATACGCAGTACTGTACATGCAAACGCTGCTAAATATTTTGCAAATAGCCTATGTAAACAGAAAATAATCTTTTTATATAATTTTAAATATTAGAAAAATATTTGCTAATATATAGGAAGATGGATTTTTTTTCAACTAGAAAAAAAATTTCAATCACAAAATACAAAACAATTTAGGTGCTTTTTAAAAACATTGTAATGAATAGTATTTTATTTCTATTTAAATGAATTCTATGTCATAAAAGACATGCAAACACTGCTCAATTCTTGGCAATAAACTTTACTGACTGGGTTCCCTCTTGTACAATTTCACATGATAAATCAAACTTGTTTACCACACACTGAACTTAAAAAAAATCTATGTATGGTATTGGTATATGTTTGGTATTTAATTTTTATTTAATAAAAGAGTTTTACTTTCATTTAGCTAGATTTCATTCAAACTCTGAGCTACTGGATGCGATCATGTGATTATGAAGTAAGGACTGATAAGAGAAAGTTGTTTTAATGGAGTTTGATACCGCATGCAGAATGAAAAAATAAAATAAAATTCATCTTTTTTCCCTGACAGCATTAATGTGTGTTCTATGATGATGACGTGACGATGGGTCTCCAGTAGTTCATTCAGTGAGTGTGTGTTTGTTTGCGCATGCTTAGAGATGTGTGTGTCTGTGGTGCTTTACTGACTCGCTAGGTGTGAAGGTACTGTCGCAAAAAGCGGCTAAAAGTCCTTCACGGTGTTAATAGTTTGATTACGGCGTTTACAGATCTGCACTTCAATAATGCGACTAAAATAGGAATACTCCACGGCTTAATTCCATTTGTGTTTACGACGATTATGAATTTCAGCATATATGAAGTGCTATTTCATTGCATGGATACGAATCGTATTGTGTGAGGCTTTAGTTGTAGCCTATGTTCGATGTGGCACCTGCTGAACTCGGTGGATAAAATAAATCGGTTAAGTCACACCTGCCCACCCAACCGAATGACAAGCGCAACTCCGAGGCCAGCCTGGTTTGCCAGGTGTGTGCAAAACACTTGATTTTCAGATTAAATCCAATCCTTAATGCTAATTTCACCCTTATGCTCCATCATAACATCACAACTCACGAGACAACTTTTCACCTCGATGAGAAATCTCGCCGTGACTTAGGCTCGCGGGGTCTCGTGGTACGAGATCTTGTCACAACCATACAAACCACAATTTTTTTTATGTACTGTATGTGTGAAGGCAGAATTATTGGCCAATCAGTGAAATTAATTACTTTTTTTTTTGATTAATCGCACAGCCCTATTGCAAGGTATTAGAAATCAGCTTAAAGTAAAATTTAAAGGCTTACCATAGATTAATTAGGTTAATTAGGATGGACAACAAAGGACAACAGTGGATTGTTCTTTGGCTAATCAAGCAACAAATATATATATCTAATCTAATCTAATTTTACAACATGTATTTACAATAAAAAAACGGAGTGGCTATTTGCACTAAGTGTAAACAGCCCGCGTTGTTGGTAGACGCTATTTACACTAGCTCCGCCCACGGTAGGTTTAACCAAGGTCAAAGCTGTCACGACGTGCCTCAATCGGGGTCAAATGCTGGTCAAATTACGGCGCGGATATTTGAATTTTGCGCGAGCGGAATCATGGGATCGATCAGACGTTGATGCGGTGAAGCGAATCGGAGCAGAGGAACGCTCAACCTGTTAATTTCTTGGTAAGTTCTGTTTTTAACTTTATTGCATTTTTTAAAGTTCTATTATATGTTTTTTAACGGCCATGGATGTTACAAGCAGTATTATGTGTTTAGTTGGTTATTTCCACATCATGTAGAATGGTGTGTCTTGTTTTGTAACATTAAGCTAATAATAGGAATGATAAGAATCATGATTTGCATTACTGAATTGGCATATCGCTGCGATATACCATCGCAAAAGCTATTTATGTAACAAGATGTGTTCTACCTGTATTACTTACGAACACAATATTATATGTAACGTAAAATTGATTTTTCAAGTGCATTTTTCAGATCTCCACTGCTGCCATGCTTCCTATTCTAAGTTTTGGGCATGTGACCATCTGATTTTTGAGCAAAATTAAATTTATATTAAGTTATTATAATTCTAAGATCGATTGTGTGCTGCATCCTTATTACTTTTTGCTTTGCTTTCCTGGTGAAAAACAGCATGCTGGTGATGTAGATGCAGGTTTGCTCGTTTTGAGAACAGCATATAAACATGCCTTACCAGCACATGCTGTTTTTTACATTTTATTTTTTTTTATTTATTTATCTTTTACACGCACTTTAATCAATGTGCATAAATTCCGCTTGAGGTTGAAGTTTTGAGATTCACATATTTAGTGAGTGTCTCTAAATTTCAGCATTTGTGCACATTTAAAACAGGAACAGTATGAGATTTCATAAAACCAAGTTTAAAGTGATCATATTAGTGTCAGGTCTAACTTGCGTCTTTTTATATTTTGGATATTTAAGGAAAAAACTAAACTAAAATGCAATTTTTTCACTACCAATGGTAGTAACTGGTGTTGATGTTTAATTGTTTTTCAGGAAATGAAGAATATACTGTTAAGTATCAGTGTATTGTTAGTTCCAGTTTACCTTTGAATGTATGGAATACTTGGGAAAATTTACAACTGAAAATATTAACATTGCATATTGTGATTTTAGGTCTATTAAATTATTGGACGTGTCCAAAAAATTCTTTTTTTAACACCGAACTGATTTCTGAGTTATATTGCCTATTATTTGTAAATGTTCCAGTATGAGTAAAACAAATGTATATTAAAATCTTTTTATGTTACCTGGTAAGAAAGTCATCTATAAATGCATCATTAATTATTGACTGATCCATTATTATCTTAAAATAATGTCATACCGCCACCTACTGGGTGATTTTAATTTAATATCTGTACTACTTTTTATTCAATATTACGTTAACAATTTTATAATCTAATACTGAATAAAACTGTGTACTGATTGTACTGTAATAACTATTGACCTTGTTTCTTTTTGTTTAGGTTGTCCATGCTTGTCTGCACATCCTGGCCTCAAAATCAGAGACTAAAGTGTTTGTCTTTCAGTGTTTCCTTGTGCAATTTTGGAGGAAAAGAGACTATAAAACATGGGTATATTATAACGCATATATATCTTTATTGTTTTTTTCTCTTTTCCATCTATAATCACTTTGGATATACAAATCTTTTTTTAAATAACTTTTATTTCACAGGTGAAATTTCAGGATTTCAAATGGGCTTTACTACCAGTGTGCAGGTTCAGTCACCGGTTCTAAGTTGCTTTCAACATTCCAGAGCACAAAGTCTTTCTACCTAATTCACCCAAGAGTACAGCAAAGCATCGTGGATTCCTGTTCCATTGGTTGTATGTATTATATGCTATACTGTGTTCAAGATTTTGTAGTGTATATTGGTTCGGCATCTGGGTTTTCATTCAGGCTTTAAGACCTCTTTTTCTTTCTAACAGCAATTTCACAACAACATGAGCTTGTTTTTAAATAGAAATCCAGGAGGACTGGACATCGAGTTCAATTTATGTCATGCTACAAACTGCTGGGTCAAGTTGTGGTGTTTTTCTGCAAATGGTCAGTTGCCAGATAATTGATGATACCATGCAGAGTTAAGCTTTTTATTATTATTTTTAAATTTATTTTGTTATTGTTGTTTTTTTTTAGGGCAACACAGTGGGTAGCACGTTCGCCTCACAGCAAGAAGGTTTCTGGTTCGAGCCTCGACTGGGTCAGTTGGCATTTCTTTGTGGAGTTTGCATGTTCTCCCCGTGTTGGCGTGGGTTTCCTCCGGGTGCACTGGTTTTCCCCGAAAGTCCAAAGACATGCGCTAGTTGAATTGGATAAGCTAAATTGGCCGTAGTGTATGTGATTGTGTGCAAGAGTGTGTATGGGTGTTTCCCAGTGTTGGGCTGTGGCTGGAAGGGCATCCACTGCGTAAGACATGCTGAATATGTTGCCGGTTCATTCCGCTGTGGTGACCTCTGATTAATAAAGGGACTAAGCCGAAAAGAGAATGAATGAATTAATATTTTACTTTAAAATTAAATCCAAGGTGTGGATCTGTTTTGGCTCATCTCAGATGAAATGGACAGTTCATCCAACAATGCAAATGTGCTGTTATTTACTCCTCCTCAGGCCACAAGCTGTAGGTTAACTTGTACTCCAGTGGGACAGTAAAACATATTTTTACCCATGGTTCTTGGGGATTCATATGATACAAGTTGATGGTCAAAGCCAAATTAATCACCTACACCTCGGATGGTCTGAGAGTGAGTAAATTAACTAATTAACTAGGTAAACCGTGTTTATAAAATTGTTTTCTCATAAACATAAAATGTGACTTGTCTCTATACTTCAGGTGTTCAGTAGACGTTTCTAGTGTTAGTCTAGTTGTAATGGTACTCTACACTGCATGTCTAGACGTCTCTTTAGAAAATGTGATCACAGATAATATACAGGTGCATCTCAATATATTAGAATGACATAGAAAAGATAATTACTTTCAGTAATTCAATAAAAAAAGTGAAACTCATTTATTATAAAGATTCATTGCACACAGACTGATTTATTTCAAGTGTTTATTTCTTTTAATTTTGATCATTGTGGCTTACAGCTAATGAAAACTCAAATCAGTATCTCAGAAAATTTGAATATTACTTAAGACCAATAAAAAAGGATTTGTAACACAAATGTACTACTGAAAGGTATGAACAAGTACAGCAATCAGTTCTTGTTTTTATGATTTACTTCAGTAATGTGACATGACATGGAGGAAGTCTGTTTATGGCACTGCTGAGGTCTTATGAATCCCAGGTTGCTCTGATAAAAACCTTCAGCTCTTCTGTGTTATTGGGTCTGGTGTCTCACATCTTTCTGTTCAGATTATATGAGTCTTAGGTCAGGTGAGTTTGCTGGCCAATCAAATACAGGCATAGCATGGTCCTTAAACCAGGTATTAGTACTTTTTGCAGTGTGGACAGGTGTCCAAGTCCTGCTGGAAAAGTCAAACCTTTATGGAGATGCTAATTTGATTTTCCAGCAGGACTTGGCACCTGTCCACACTGCAAAAAGAATGTGTTTTAAGGCATTAAGGTTGTGCATTGTGAAGAGAAAGAAATGAGACACCAAATTCAACGACACAGAAGAGCTGAAGGCCACTATTAGCGAAACCTGGGCTTCATCAGCAGTGCCACCAACTGTCATAATGCTGGAGTAATTCATTCTAAATAGTTCTGAAAAAGTATTGAGTGCTGTACATATTCATAGTGCAAGATTTCTATTTTAAATCCTCTTTTAATGGTTTTAAGTAATATTAGTTTTCTGAGATTTCATTAGCTGTAAGCCACAATCATCAAAATAAAAAGAACTAAACAAATACATCAGTCTATGTGTAATAAATCTATTTATGAGTTTTACTTTTATTGAATAACTGAAATTACAACCTTTTTTGATGACATTGTACAGTAATTTATTGAGATGCACTTATAAATTGATGAAAACTTTATTATATACTTTATATATGTAGAGCTGCGCATCGATGGATTACTCTTCAGTGTTTGGACTCTTAACAGTTAATATTATACCACACTGAACTGAACTCCAACACTAAAAACTGGACTTACACTGTTTCAGTTTACTATAACCTTCTATGTGAAGGTGCTTTTGCACAATCTACATTGTTAAAGCGCTATACAAATAAAGGTGAATTGACATTGAATTGAATTATATTATACAACTTGATATTATGGGCGCCACGGTGGCGCGTGAGTAGCACGTTCGCCTCACAGCAAGAAGGTCGCTGGTTCGATCCCCGGTTGGGGCAGGTCCCGGTTGGGCCAGTTGGCATTTCTGTGTGGAGTTTGCATGTTCTCCCCGTGGTTGCGTGGGTTTCCTCCGGGTGCTCCGGTTTCCCCCACAGTCCAAAGACATGCGGTACAGGTGAATTGGGTAAGCTAAATTGTCCATAGTGTATGTGTGCGAATGAGAATGTATGGATGTGTTTCCCAGAGATGGGTTGTGGCTGGAAGGGCATCCGCTGCGTAAAACAAATGCCGGATAAGTTGGCGGTTCATTCCGCTGTGGCGACCCCGGATTAATAAAGGGACTAAGCCGAAAAGAAAATGAATGAATGAATGAACTTGATATTATATTTTGACCATTTTCTTGTTAAAGTAACTTTCCACTTATGTTGTTGTACAATCTATTGTAGTACTAGTGTACAAACATTTTTCATCACATCATTAGCCAAGCCTTCATCTTGTCATCAAAGATCACTGTTTTTCGTGTTGTTGGAAATTCCTAGCTCTCCACTGAAACAGGAGCAGGAACATGTTACAATGTTGTTGGTAGTTTTAATGCAACATAATATGTAGAGACAACTAATTAACAAATAAATCCATTGGTTTTCCCAGAATACAGAGCGCTTGTAACAGAAAAAAATAAATAAATTCACCAAGCAGAAAGACATAGATGTGTTAAAATACATTAAACACAAACTTACTGGAAGATTGGAAAGTGCATAAGTGAGTTTTTCCATGTTAATGTTGTTTTAGCCTAATTTGCAGAGACAACTACAAGTTATCCATTCATATGTTTATTATTGTTTTTGTTTGTTTTTTGATTGTTTTCCAGAATGGAAAGGCCTTGCAGCAGACGATGATGCTTTTCATGACAAGAATGACAAAAAATAAATCAATTGTGTTTATTTTAAAATGTGTCATGTCTGTTTCTATAATTTATAATGTTTCTATACATTTTAGAACAAATCATATAATCCTAACATTGTTATATCCATAGATGTCTTCAAGGATTGAAAATTATCCTACAGTAATTGATTCTGCACTTTTTTTCACTGATTAGTATATTTTGTTTGTTTAGTAGATAGGTGTAGTGCAACATTTAGGTGTACCTTCTTTCAGCTCTTAGAGCAAATATATCCCTTAATACAGTATAAATATTAAACATTTAACTTCTACTTGTTTAAATTATATATACTGCTAATACTTATATAAATAGCATCTACCATCTATTAACACTTAAGTGTACTGTAAACAGCATTTACTGTTTATTAGTGTAAATACCAACTTTTAACTCTAATTGAAAACCAATAATTAAAATTGTTTACACTAAGATTTGCTAAATAAACTGCTTAATTTTTTAGTTTAAATAGCATCATACTTTTAGTAACACTGCAGTAGTGTCTACCTTCTATAAACACAGTGTAAATGCCATATATATTCTATAAGCACTGAGTTCAAATAGCATCTACCATACCTTTTGTTGCTATATTGTGTAAACAGCATCTGATGCTATTTGAACTCTGTGTAAATTGCATCTCTTGCTATTTGCATTTAGTGTAAATGGCATCTCTTGTTATTTGCATTTAGTGTAAATAGCATCTCTTGCTATTTACACTTAGTGTAAATAGCATCTCTTGCTATTTGCACTAAGTGTAAATAGCATCTCTTGCTATTTGCACTAAGTGTAAATAGCATCTCTTGCTATTTGCACTTAGTGTAAATAGCATCGCTTGCTATTTGCACTTAGTGCAAATAGCCGCTGCCATAAAAAAAATAGCAGTAAAAGCCTCAATAATTCCAACAACAATAATAAAATATTATAAAAATAATATTTAACTGTTTATTTAAAATATTTTTATTTAAAATCCTCCACGAACCATCTATGACAGGCACGATAGGAAGATCAGAATCAAAGCTGGTCTTGCTATAATTTTGAAAGTGTCTTGAAATTTTTTTTTACATGCATTTGAAATGCAGAAGCATTCATGATCTCATTCAAACGGCTTTCAAGACGGCCATCGGTGGCACATAATCTGAATTCTTTGAAGGAACATTTCAAACCCCAAGTTACATGCCAGCCACACAGTGTTGTGAGTAGAGCCGTGACCTCCTCGTCCTCCAGCCATGTTGTTATTCAGCGCTCGTGCCGTCTGACTGAAACAAGGCCTTGTCAGTCTACATAAATGAGCCAAGAGAAGCCTGAGGCCATCTCGAGTGTGTCTGCGCACTACACACATCTGCACAAGAGGCTCTGTGATCATGACCACTGGCTGAGACTGTGACAAAGAGCTTTTGAAGACAAGGTAATTGTGCATGTATGCATGGGTTATTCCCAATAGAAATGAATGTTCATGTCTCCAGCATGATAGTCTTTATTAAATATTAAACTCAAGCGACATCATGCAGGAGGAATCCTGTCGATAACTAAAGGGGGATAAGTCAATTCACTTGATGTTTATTTAGGATATACTTCATTCTATATAAAAGATTGCTGAGTAAGCAGCTTTACAGAATTTGACATGAAAAAAAGACCATATCACCTTAAGATAGTAATTCAACTTCAATTTGACTATGAAGGAGCTCTATAAAATGTTAAAACCTGATAGAAACAGTCCAAGCTACTAATTTTTGAAATCTTAACAACATGCTAATTCATGCTACCACCATTCTAGACCACGCTAAAGACATGGTAAAGGACAGGTAAATTTATGCTCATAGGCATATGAGCATGTTCAAAACGTGCTAACCATACTAGAAACAGGTTAACAACAGGCTAATCCATGCTTAAAACACGATAACCATGGTAGAAACCTACATACAACATGTTAATTCACGTTACCACCATTCTATTTTATGTCAAACACATGGTAAAAGATAGCTAAATTTATGCTCAAAGGTATCGGTATAAACATGCTAGCAATATCTTAATGTTAAAAATATGCTAACCATGCTAGAAACATGCTAACAACATGAAAGCCATGGTAGAAACATAACAGCATGCTGATTTATGCTAACATAAGTTGCATTTTAAAATGTTAGCTAATTTATGCTAACATTTTAAAATGCAACGTATAGCAAAGTATTGATATAAACATGCTAGCAATACCTTCATGTTCAAAATATGTTAACCATGCTTGAAACATGCTAACAAAATGCTAATTTATCCTAACAACATGATAGCCATAGTGGAAACATTATAACGACATGCTGATTCATGTTAGCATAAGCAACATGTTAGTAGCCATTGGTAAAACACACAGTTAATTTATGCTCACAAGTATTGGTATAAACATGTTAGCAATACATTCAAAATATTCTAACCATGCTAGAAATGTGCTAATTCATGCTGCCACCATTTTAGTTCAAAGACATGGTGAAAGATAGCTAAATCTATGCTCACAATATGTATAAACATGCTAACAACATGTTAATTCATGCCGACAACATGACAGCCATGGAAGAAACATAAAAACAACATGCTGATTCATGCTAGTGACATGTTAAAATAGTAAACCCATTAGAAACATGTTATTTCAGGGTAGCAAAGTGTTAAACATGTTAGCAACATGCTAACTGACTTTCTCAGAAACAAAACCTTCAAAATGTCAAGCTTTACAAAAGTTATTTTAAACTTTTAAGCTAACATTAGTATTTGCCATCAAATGTCACTCATTCAGTGGTTGTAATTTTTATAAAAGCAAGCCTCAACAGTAAATATATAAATGCTTAAAATAAATTAATAAAAATATAGCGTAAAGTTTAGTGACATGAAAGCTTTGACTGATCAATGGCTGACTCTTTATATCACAGCCATTACTTTTTTCCTGTTAAGTGCATGATAAACGCATCTAGTAAAATTATGAAAATGTTAATTCATTCATGTTTAAGTATAAAATGCCAGAGATTTCATAAAAATACTTGAAAATACAGGCGTATTCATTATAAAACTCATGGCAACACCCATGAGTACATGTAAGAGTGCATAAGTGTGTAGTGAAGGACTTGTATCAAAAGCTCACAGTCTTGTCTCTGTGGCTCAATGCCATGTTGCTCTCTCAGTGAGGAGGAAGAGAAATGTTTTCCACTGTCAGGCTGACTGAATCCCGCAGTCGCAGATCTCCCTGTTCAGCTTTCTGAGAGGCCACTCGCGCTCATTAAAGCCATCTATCAGCTCTCTGGCACAGTAACTGCCCTTAAGAGAAAGCAAGCAGTTGCCCACCGTGAAGTGATGAGGGCGACTGAGCGATGGAGTCTATGTCCAGTTCACATCTGTCTTACACTCTTGGGAAGAGCATGAGTTCAGAGGCCCCTGATCTGAGGGGGAAGAAGGCAAGCGACTCGCCCGTCCTCAGGCTGCTGAAAACTGCAATTTGCTTGGTGATTTACTGTGTTTTCTCTGAAGCTAAACAAAGCACAGTCAAGTCCAGGAGGGAATGACAGAGGAAGAGCTGATTGTGTTTAAGTCATATATACATAAACAAATGAGATTATTATTATTATTATTATTATTATTATTATTATTATTATTGTATCTGTATTTGATCTATTTTTTATGTTTAGATTAAAAATTTGCCAGTCAAACTTGCTTTGTCTTTGAAATTACTTGATGACAGAACTCCCTAATTCTATTTATTTATTTATTTTACTCAAATGATGTCCGGAAGTTGTAACTGCAGAGTAAAATATTAAATTAAATTTGATTCAATTAAGTTAAATAAAGCAGGGAGCTTTAGTTAGAAAAAATATTTTTAGTTGTTTAATTGCTGGCGACACGGTGGTGCAGTAGGTAGTGCTGTCGCCTCACAGCAAGAAGGTCGCTGGTTCGAGCCTCGGCTGGGCCAGTTGGCATTTCTGTGTGGAGTTTGCATGTTCTCCCCGTGTTCGCGTGGGTTTCCTCCGGGTGCTCCGGTTTCCCCCACAGTCCAAAGATATGCGATACAGGTGAATTGGGTAAGCTAAATTGTCCATAGTGTATGTGTGTGAATGAGAATGTATAGATGTTTCCCAGAGATGGGTTGCGGCTGGAAGGGTATCTGCTGCGTAAAACAAATGCTGGATAGGTTGGCGGTTCATTCCGCTTTGGCGACCCCGAATTAAAAAAGGGACTAAGCCGACAGGAAAATGAATGAATGTTTAATTGCTTTAACTGTTGGTTTTATTTTTTCATTCATTTTCTTAACTAATGATCTTATATATAAAAATATGATATACATTTATCATATATCATAAAATTTATCATAATAAAAAAACAGAAAAATAGTACTTGTAAATATAAAATGAAATGCTCTTTTAAAAAATAATTAAATAAAACAAAAAATACATAAATAATAATAAATTCATTTATGAAAATATAACACTAACTTCTTTTAGTAAATGCTTCAATCTATGCCAATATATCTTTAAAAATTTACTGTGTTTGTTAAATGGTCCAACGTGTCAGCTTTTGGCTCTGTTTTTGGACCAAGAATGAGCAAAAACGCAGCCTGTTATGTACAGATGGTGACAGCGGAGATGAGGATCCACGTGCAGTTTATTAATAGGAGTAGTCAGGCAGGCAATGGTCGATAGGTACAAACAGGGGTATACAGATAATACAAAGAGCGAGGTCATTAAAACAGTCAAAAGTTCAGGGCAGGCAGCAAGGAATCAACAACAACAATAAATAACGGAAAGATCAAAACCACGGCTGGATAAACAGGGAAATACGCTTTATAATGCTTCACAAGGAAAAACAAGACTTAACAACGTGTGTGTGTGTTTGAGGGGTGAATATGTAGTCCAGATATAGAGTGCATGATGAGTTACCAGCAGTGTGTGGGGGAGTCAGTGTCTGGATGACTGTCAGCTGTGGCAGGAGTGATTGGATTAATGATTCTGGGATTTGTAGTTCATATAGTGGCAGAAATTATAATTCAGAGTGATAATTCAAGTTTTTCAGTGATTTGCAAAGCCTAGATTGCTGGTGATGGTGACACAGCCAAAGGTGACAAAAACTGGCAGGATCATGAATCTTTATTATTAGTTATGATCCATTTACAAGCAACCATGACTTCAAACCCTTAGGAAAGGATAAAGACCTTTAAGTTTCCAGCTAGATCCTCCAACTCAAGAACTGCAGCACTCTGCTCATATCAAGAGTTCCAGCTGTTCCCAGAGAGAGATCTGAAATACTCCATGCCTAAACAGCATCTGTGCCTGTGCCAGCCTTTTCATTAATGATGAGTCATGTCAGCAAGCCGCTGAAAACTTTTCTGTATGCAAGGCTGTAAGCTTTACTTCTGATTGTTCATCCTGTTAAAGCTTTTGGCCAACATCTCACTAAAAACCAGCTGTGCAACATCAATCATCACAAACATCAATGCCAGAGAAACATGCTTCACTGGTTTGGCTTAAAAATGACAACAAAGTCAACATGAAATCTTTAAATTCATGATTAAATAATTAGTCATTTTGTGCAAACACTCCTAATGCCTAAAAGTACTAAATAAACTAAAACTATTTAAAAATAAGTCTCAGTAACTGAAATAAACTCATTCCAAGAAAACATTTGCACATTTTACTAAAGTTTTACATTTTTCATTTCATTCATTCTTTTCTCTCCAACTCCTTGCCACAAGACAACCCCAAACTGAGTGTGCCTTGCACAGGTAAGTGGGATTGACAAACCACCTGTAGAAAACACTGGCTGTTTCGCAATATAAGTTCTGAAGTGATCTTGCATCCTTGCGTGATGTAATCAACCACCAAAGTTCAGTTCCAAAACTCTAAACCCCAAGAACAGAGGACGAATGAAAGAACCCAGATGTGTTCTTGATATCGAGGATGCATCGATGCAGATTTGAGTGCAAAACTCACTCGAGAAGTTTAAGAAGTCATCGAGGATGAATAAAGTAGGTGGGAAGCACAGCAGTCTATACCTGTTTATCATTAAAGTTCAGAGATAAAACTTCTTTATCTCAGTAATTTCCCTAAATGAGACGGTGAAAGTAAATTTTAACAGTATTTATTTGCTAAAATTTGTATTAAAATCTGTTTTATTTGTATTAAGCATATTTGTAAAGTTTTCCTGCATGTTATACATGTTGAAAAGAAGAAAAAAAATTCGATTAATTTGAAAAAAATTCTGGTAAAAATGTGTGAGGGTCATGTGACTATCACGAAGAACGCAGCATCTTCTTTCTTAGACGATGCGTTCTGTGTTCTCATGGGCCCCTGAGTAGGTTATTCTGAGGTAACTTGGCAAGAACGGTCTCCATGAAAACGCAAGTCTGTTTTCAGCATTCTTGGAATTGAAAAACAGCCACTCTTTATCTCTCTCACACTTTAACCAACACTTGCATCAGTTTTGCACATTTGCACAAGACAAAAGACATTTCACTATGCATTTATACACGTGAGTGGGCTTGACAAACCACCTGTAAAAACACTTTTCTATCTTAAAAAAACACTTCCCCTTACTCCACAACCTAATTTTCTGAGCAATAACAATTCCATTGTATAATTAGCACTCTCTGTGTGTCCTGCCTCTTCTTGTTTAATTGCTGAATGTCTCCTCAATTGTAAGTCGCTTTGGACAAAAGCATCTGCTAAATGACCAAGCGTAAAACGCAAAAGCATTCTTTCATCTGAAGTACAACCATAAAAAACATTCAATTATTTAAGCTTGTAGTTACTATAACTGAAATATGTAACAAAAAATAAACATTTAATTCACCCTATTAATAAATTCTATAATAGTACATAACCAACAAATATTGTAACAAATGTAAAATCTTTTCACTCAGAGAAACAAAATGAAAAATGCGGGAAAATGGATTGAAAACAAAATGGATTGTGATTGCACTAGTAATGTTGACCTAGAAATACAGTACAGTACAGTATATGTGTTTCTATTGCACAAAAGCTGCATCTAGCTGAGTGCATTGTTGGGGCAGTAAATAAAAGGCCAGCAGAAAAGCTCTTACTACAGAGGACGCTTAATTAAGGCCAGACCCACAAGCTTTAGCTGGATGGTCACGGACAACTGATCAAGGCCCAGCAAAGTCTCATATTGATAGGAGAGACACGATTAGAGCCATATGTTAAAGAAAGAGTCGACTTAAATAGGACAGCAGGGAAAAAGAGGGTGAAATAAATCACACACGACACAAAAGGAAAGTTCAAACCAACATCAATTAAATAATAGGCTCGCAATGGACGACTGTAAGAAAGGTAATGTTTCTCAACCAAAAATTCAAATGACATTTTTACAAACCGACTGAAGGTCAAGTCATTTCATCTTTTCAAAAAGAAAGAAATCTCCTTTTATGTTTGCCATTTTGTACTCTCATAAAATCACTTTCTCATTTCTAAGGTTGAAAGCCAGATATATTACATAACGATCTGTGAAATGTCACATAAGTGGTGTTTTGGATTTGCTTTTCCTTGTTTATTATTCAGTCTGATCGCGAAGCAAATGATTCATATGTGTCAGTTCTATTTAGTGAATCAGATCCATACTGCACAGTCAGCACAGTTGTAATCCAGAATGAATGGCTCTTATTAGTCAATTCTTTAGTTAACCAGAGGCAAACTGTGCACTTAATGCAGTCTGACATGCAGAGCAAATGACTCTTAAGGAGTTGGATCTCAGTCGATTGAAACTATATAGTGCAATTAGCAAACTCAAGAATGATTCTTGAATTCATAAGAGAATAAATGACCCTTATGCACTGTAAAAGCCCAGGGCTCAACCGTAAGGACTGCCCGATGGCCCGGGGACAGTGTGAGAGATGCTCGGGACAGTAGACAGAATCGTTACTGGCCCGATCAGGCTAATGCTGCCTTGTCACTAAATTTTAATTTGCCTGCTACTATTTGTCAATTGCATGCATATATAGTCTTAAAATCAAGAAATAGTTTGTGCTTTCAAGTATTTGAATGCTACCTTCTCTGTGAAGTCGTAATTACTATATTGCTTTTTTGGTTCCTCTTATCTAATTGGATGTTGTGAGCATGTTTTTTTTTTCTGTAACCTGGTAAAAACCAACACAGCGAAGCGACAACAACATGACGGCAACATGAAATTATGAGGCTAAAAGAAAATGTCTGTTTTGTGATGTTTTGCTGTCATTTTTAAGTTAGCCAGGTTTTGTTTTGCAATAAAATACCTGCACATTTTACTTAACAATTATTTTTGACACAATTTAAAATATGTGGCTAAGAAATAGCAATTAACTTTTTTTTTAGGTGGGGCCATTGAAAAGTTTTGGCAGGGCAAGTAAAAATCTGAACCACTGGTCCAATCGGGCCAGTAGAAAAAAATCCTTAGTGTTGCACCCTGAAAAGCCATTAGTTACTTTACAATAAAAAGCGAGTAAACATTACAATCAGAAAGAGCTTTATTGCCAGGTATGTTCACACTTATGAGGAATTTGTTTTCGTGACAGGACAAAAAACAGATAATAAATATATTTTAAAAATAGAAGTAAGTGTTAAATGCAAACATACAAATTGACAAGTGTATGTACAGGCATATTACTATATACAATATGTTGCCTTAAAAGTTACAAGTTGACTTTACTTAAAGTGAGTAAAGCTATTGTAGCTTAGAACTGTTAACTAGGCCTGTCATAATAAAGAATTTTTGTTGCGCGATATATTGGTCACAGAAATTGTTGCATAAAAGCAACATTATTGGCATTTTGAGAACATTATATGCCACAGATTATACAACACTATAATAATGCAAATACCCTTACGCATTTTTAAAAGACAAAACACTTTTCGTCCTAAAGGTTATTTAGATAAGCTGATGTTAAAACAGTAAATGTCCTATTATATATCCTATAAATGTCCTATTAAGTAAATGTCAAATTATAAACATCGACACTGGTGAGGTAGAATGTGAACGTCCTTGTAAAACAGCTTCACGGTTATTTGTGAATTTGTAAATATATATTGAACACCAAAAATTATTGAGGTCAATTCCAAGTACTGCACAATAAGTCGATATACTGATTATTGTGACAGGCCTACTGTCATCTTAATTTTTATAAAATAATACTTATTTTTAAGTCAACTAATCACTTTCAGTGTGGGACATTTCTTTCTATTAAACCAAAAATGAATAGCGTAACCACATAAGTAGTGGAAAAAAAACGGTCTAGACCCACCAAGATTTAAGCACTATGACTGGAGCCGATCACGTCGCTTCACCACTTTTCACCCAGTGCTTACACATATGAAGCTTTCAAACACTCCTGTGTTCCTGTATCAGTGTAAGCACTTTGTTTTCCTATGGATCATTCTGGGTTTTTTTCCTAAAAAGTCCAAACCAAACCATAAAGCACACAGTTCCATACCCCAATCAAATGTTCTTAATGAGCTGTTTCCACTTTTCCACAAAAACAACAACATTCATTCATTCATTCATTCATTTTCCTTTGGCTTAGTCCCTTTATTCATCAGGGGTTGCCACAGCAAAAGGAACCACCAACTTATCCAGCATATGTTTTACACAGTGGATGCCCTTCCAGCTGCAACCCAGTACTGGGAAACACCCATACACACACACATGCACACACATACACTACGGCCAATTTAGTTCAATTCACCTATAGCACGTGTCATTGGACTGTGGGGAAAACCGGAGCACCCAAAGGAGACCCATGCGAACACAAGTAGAACATGCAATCTCCACACAGGAATGCCAACTGATCCAGCCAGGACTCAAACAAGCGACCTTCTTGCTTTGAGGTGACAGTACTAACCACTGAGCCACCGTGTCACCCCACATCAACAACAATAATAATAATACAGCACCTAAAAGAAAAAAACAACTCTTTGTGTAAATGGAAAAAAACATCCAGTGAATCAAAAAACACACATTTTAACCAGGACAGTGTGAATGCGGAAGGAATGACACACAGTATTGCATATTTAATGACAAACATTTTGTTTCAGTAATATTGTAAACAAAATAAATTAATTAAATATGTAGTACTACGTTACTACAGTAAATGGATACATTTAATCAGTCACCATTAAAGAGACAGTAAAATAATGTTTTTGCATGTTGGAGTTTGCATGTTCTCCCTTCGGTTTGCGTGGGTTTCCCCCAGGTGATCCAGTTCCCCGCAGAGTCCAAACACATGCGCTCTAGGTGAATTGGGTAAACAAAATTGGTTGTAGTGTACGAGTGTGTGCGTGAACGCGAGAGTGGGTGTTTCCCAGTACTGGGTTGCGGCTGGAAGGTCATCCACTTTGTAAAACATAAGCCGGAGTAGTTGCCGGTTCATTCCACTGTGGCGATCCCTGATAAATAAGAGACTAAGCTGAAAGAAAATGAACGAATGAATGAACGAAAGAAAAAGATTATAAAACATGTTTCTTTATTTCCAAATCCTTAAAAGAATCATTAATGGAACCAATCAAATCACAATCAATTGCAGAGTATGTCACTTCATGAAGCTTCTGATACATTTCAGAGTCTGCATGCAGTCTGACACAAACACACACAAGCTTTATGATTAGTACCACTAGAGCCGCAGAGACACCTTCAATCACGCATGCCACAATCTATCCAACGAGGCCAAAATTACAGTGCCCTTTTCATCCTCAAATTACATGCTAATATCTGGGTCTAATATGAGAGGCCACAGTATGAATGCGAGTGTTTTCACGCACCTATCATCTCATTAAAAAGCTCTCGTCTATCGAGCCACAACACCTTTCTGTTACGAGAGCAAAATGACACTTGAGAAGTCTAGTATATGAATGTGCCAGCCGGAGTAGAAGTTAGAGAAAGAGCAGCGCTCACTTCAACACAAAGACACTTCTGTCCCTGCGCATTATCAACTTCACCCGAAAAAAAGCCAATCTAGCTGTCAAGAGCTAGAAACAACGGTTTGTGTGAGGTTTACGTGCCTGACATACAACAAAGAGACTGAACAATAGCAAGTTCTGAAATTAATCGCTGGGGGTTTTAAAAGCAAGTTCAAATATATGAGTTTGAAATGAGTCAAAACAGCTAATAACCGTAAATGAATCTGGTTCCAGTGCTAATGTGAAACTTTAAACAAATTTGGATTGTCCTTTATTTTATACTATAATTTAGACTTGAAATAATTTATATGGAATGAAAAAAATGGAGGGAAAAAACAAGACAAAAAAGACTAAGGAGTGTTAAAAGGAATCGTTTCTACTGTATGCAGCATTGGTATTAAAATTAAAGAGGACGATTCTGTTTCGGTTTAGAAACACAAACCTATTATGATGTACAGTTGGTTTCTGATATCATTTGTTGTGGTAGCTAGCGCTGCACAGTATTGGAAAAAAATATATATTCAGTTTTTCTGCAATATATAATGTGATTATTGCTTTTAATTCATGATTTAACATTGATTGGATGATTTTGCAGGTGAGTGCATCTGCATAAAATATGCAAAATTATGCAAAATGAAATGAATTAAAGCACAGATAAAAAACAACAGAACAAAGATTAAATTGAATAAATGGTTTTCGCTGAAGTCTAACAGTATTGAGGTACAAAAGTCAATAATCAAATGCAATATATTCTTTAGAATCTTTGTTAAAGAGGCAAACTTTTTAATTTCTTGTGTCCAAATGGTTTAAATTAGCTTGGAATTGTACAGTCAGAGGCCTTAAAAACACATCTAAACAAAAACCCTTCACACTAATAGGCTACGTTCACACTGCAGGCAAATGTGGCCTGAATCTGATTTATTTTGCCCACATGCGACTCAGGTCTTGACAGTTCGAACAGCCCAAACTGCATGGAATCTGATCTTTTCATGTCAGATTTGTGCCACTTTCATATGTAGTCTTAAATCAGACACAGATTTGATGTTTTGTGATGCGACCACAGTGTGAACAGTTATGTCGGATTTCATGTGACTTTTACATAATCTTTTTACATAATAAGACATGCGTCATCATTCTGTGGTGCAGACGTCATCTACTCCTCATTAGCAGTAGATCGGCACACAGGGCGATTATTTTACAGAAACTTGGTTTTTCATTAAAAAAAAAAAGGTTTTGAAGGGAAAACTGGAGCTTGTTAAACAATCTGGTTAATGATTGGGGCACGGGTTGATCGCGAAGCTGTGTTGGGTGGTGTTGTGGATAGGGGATCCGTGCTTAAAGGAAGGGGCACTTTCATTTTAAAGACGAACTTTCTCTCTGAGAGAATAAAGAGCAGGTGCTCAAGCACCCAAACCCCCTTTCTGCACATGTCTGTTGTTTTATCGACGTAAAATGAAATAACTCTGCAAACAGAGATAAACCAACTCCACCTTCACAGTTCAGTCTGCGGCTGCTCATTAACCCTTGATGAGTTCACTGCAGCGGTGGTCAGATAGATGTGCGCCGCGGCTGTCATAAATCACAAATGATCAGTGTTTTCGGTCACAAGAGACTCATTTTAGGTTTCAAATACACATTAGCAGAACAACCCTACAGTTCATGAAATACACCACGGTTGTCTGTGAAAGGGGCAATATTTACATTAAGCATGACAACATGCTTCAGTATACACATTGTGTGCATAATTAGACATTCTGTGCTGGCCGTAACTGCACTTTTGCGCATGCGGGTCAGGTTAGGACCATAATCTGTTCACATTGCAAATCTGATATTAGCCACGTTCAAAACAGCAGTGTGAACAGGTATGCAAAAATATCAGATTTGAGAAAAAATCTGATTTAAGCACTAAGCCTCGCAGTGTGAAGTCACGGGTTATGAACTATGTTTTATGGTTAATTATAATCCCAATTTGACATTGCAGATCCTGCGATGTGACTATTGCAGATTGACACATTATGATATAGATGCTGAAACAAGATGGTGGCATACTATGGTGAGAGAGGGGAGATGAGTGTGTGAGGAATTAAAAATGATTTTGTAATGCTAAAACAATATTTTAAAAGCCTAACAAACATCTGGGCACATTACTTGGGGCAATCTTTCACTGACACTGCGAGGTACAGTAGAAACCAAGATCCACACTATGAAAAACCCTTGAGCATGTCATAAATGCTTATTTTAGATGTTTGATACATTCAAGCAGCGTGTTTTCTTTGAGCACGTAAAACACAAGATTTAGTTCATATATCTTACTGCTTGTATTCAGTGAAGAAAAAATTGCATACATGAAGTAAAACTGATAAGAGAGAGATGAGTCGTATGTTTAAGAAAGAGTCGACTCAAATAGGACAACTGGGAAAAAAGGATGTAATAAATCACACACAACACAAAGTGAAAGTTCAAACCAACATCACTTAAATAATAGGTACAGAATGGACGATAGTACAAAAATAATTTGAAAAACTCCATCTCTGCCATTTGCTGAGCATTATTGCTCATTATTAGATGCATCAAGAAGCATGTTTTCTTCTCAACTAGGAGATATTTTTGGATTACCAATTGAATATAGTTTATCAAGTTTATAAAAAACCTTTGAATTTATTGTGCTTGAAGTCTTTGGGTGATATAACAACTGTAATGTAATGAAAGAACTGACAGCCTGAGCTTGTATGTTGTACTCCTCAAGGGCTCCATTCTCCACACTTGACCAACTGCAATATCTCTACGAATCAGTCATAGAAGCGAATGTTTTCTGGATGAGGTCTTCTTGAGTCTGAGGGTGCGGTGCTCCATACTGGAACATGAAATCAATAATTTAACAAAGTAACAGTGCGAATGTCTTGCTGAGGAAATACAGCTGCGATGGAAAATAAGGCAATCAACTCATGTGTTTTTTATTTTTTTTTACATAGTTACTGCACAAACTTGCTATTCCTCTTCAGAATTAGAGAGAATTCCTGTTTCCTAAAACACTCAGGTGACTCAAACCCATCTGACTTACTTAAAGCACCTTGACTCCTCGTATTTATTAGAGCAGAATGTCCCGGTGTGAAGAATGCGAGCTTTTAGTAGACAATGATGAATTTAATTAAGTGTGAGTGAACTGTGCTGAAATTCATAGCACACTACAACATAATCCTCTTTTCCCAGAAAATATTTCCAAACAGGATTAGCTGTGGGAGCTGAAGCTGGAATGAAATGGAGAAAGAGTGTGATCTTTTCTCCCCCTCAAGTGTCTCCATCTCTCTCCTCTGGATCCCGTAACCAAGGAGACTGTTTCTACCTCAAAGACCTTGGTATTTGGGGTAGAGGCTATACTGAACAATACATTAATGTGTTCAGATTTTTGTGAGTCAGATTTTAGGTGGAAAGTCAGGTCTTCAGATTGTGTACTCTTTATGTTTTCAAATGTCGGGTAAAACTTTTTCTTTCTTTTTTTTTTTAAAGTGGCTTTAAAATATGGTTGATATAGTCATATTCGAAGGCAACAAAGTCGTAACACTGGATCATTGAGAAGGCTCTTTTGGATTGTGTGTTTACATTTTGGATCCTTTTTTGACAATCAAAAATCTGTACTTAAGACTTGAATCCTTCAATTGTGAGTGCAAATTTGAAGGTAATGTAACCTTGTAATTGTAATTGATTGTAATTGAACATCTTCTGGGTCATGTTAAATGACAGAAAGATGGACTTACTATGTATTCAAAGAAATTCAATACCGTTAATTCATAATTCCACAAATGTTTTTTTTTTGATAAAATATACATAAATTAATACATAATTAATTGCGTACACAGTAAATTCCTAATAATTTCTAACAAATGTATTGTCTGACATGCAAACATATTTACAATTAAAATAAATTCAGTAGTTTTTTATTGACATTTGTCACCATTTGAAAGGGTTTACAATAAAAAAAGAAATGTGAAAGCAAGCAAACGAACAAATAAATCTATAAAAATCTATCATAATATTAAAATATGAAGAGTTTACCATTTGTTAAAGAGTTTGAAAGCTTACAGGTGTTGCTCACAATGAATGAATATGGTCAATAAATATGGTCAATATAGTCATATTTGAAAAGGAATAACACTGCATCATTAAGTAAGCTCTTTTATTGTGTATTAACATTTTGGCCCCCTTTTTTTGATAAGTAAAAATCTAATTTAAATGAGATTGTAATGAACCTCTTTTTGGTTGTGTTCAATGACAGAAAGATAGATTTACAAAAAGTTATAATAAAAAAAAATGTTTCAATTCAATATAGTTAATTTATTATTCCAAAACATTTTATGATAAAGCATATATAAATACAATTAAAATCAAAATAAATTAATTCAATAAAAAATAAATACAGTAGCTTTTTATTGACATGTGTTTACATCTACAAGTGTTTACAATAAAAAAATTGCTTTAAGAACAGTTTAAGCTCCTCAGTACAGTCTCAGAAAAAAATGTACACGATGGTACAAATAATATTCCTTGAAGAACAGTTTTGTACCTTTGTAAAAATTGTAACTTATATGGTACTGAAAAGACCTCTTATGATACTGTTCTGTGCCTTTTATGGTACAACTGAAACGAAGGTACACAATTGTTCTCATATAAAAGGTACAAAAGTGTTGAACAACTTCTTTATTACAGTATCTATGAAAGTAAATATGACTGGAAAGGCAAAGTGATTTTTATGAACAATTTGCATATTAAAACAAGAATCATCATTTAAAAGTATGTTTAAAGATACTTATAAACATATATTTTTAGTTCTATAATACAATAATACAAAACAACTGGTAAAACATAAAACTATAGGTATTGTAAACTAAACATTTAAGGCATTTTAATAAATGTTTGGTGAGCATTTTTGACACTGTTAAGGTACAAAGTGTCTTGTCACTGTTGTGGTACCTTTCACAAAGTATACAATATTGTATCTGCAGGTTTTTAACAACAAAAGTACATTTTGGTTTCCCATGGTACAAATCATGACCTTAAAAAGTACAAATTTGTTACTTTTCTTAAGGTACAATTCTGTGCCATAAAAACGTACTGCCCCAGTGACAAGAGTTTGCACCTTCTTTGGTACAACATTGTACCATTTTTTTCTGAGAGTGTAGGAAAGAAAGCAAAAAATAAATATACATATAAATCTATTATAATATTTGCTATTAATATCTTTAAGGTTTGATTGTTTTTCAAAGAGTTTGTTTAGTTTTCAAGTTTTCACAATAAATTTAGTAAACAACAAAATTTCTTATCATACATTCTACATCTTTACACTCAATTCTGAATTAGGATTCTGCCTCCTGTTGGCTCTCTCTCTTTGAATTTAAAGGCTATTATCAACTGCATTCTGAATGCGGCACAGCCCTGCAACACAAATCAGTCCAGAGCCGACCTACTGGGCTTAAAGGTGAAGCTTTAATCTTCCACAGGGCAGCTCTAATGCTGAACAATGTTACATTATCCCTGGCAGAAAAAGATAACCTTGTCTTGAAAGGCCTCGTCGGGCCCTTTGGACCTCCTCCCAGGGACGCTTGAGATTTACAGTGGCATGAACAGGTGTCTGGAGGAGAATACCTACTATAGCTGCCTTTTACAGCCAGTGTGCAGGCTCTGGTAGCAGCGTCTGCATTTACAGAAGCCACAAGAGAAGGCTTGGGTTCCTCTCTCTAACATCCCTCATCAAGCATCAACCACTGTAATCTTAGAAACAGCTCAACCACACATCCACTTCCAGAACTATATCACGAGGAAGCGTAACTATTGTACATAATGCCAGAAGTGACAATTTCATTCATAGAAAAATGTGTGACTTTTAAAAGGAGGCATGCCCCCAAACCCCATCCCTAAAGGCAACCGTTATTGCGGAATGAGCAAATCTTAGTAAAATATATGAATGGGATCAAACAATTTATTACATATTAGTAACTAAACTAAACACATACAAATTATTACAATGTGTTTGCATTGTCCACTTCACAAACATTGTAAAGCAGCCTCTTCAGGATTTTGCAAATATTATTATATATATTTTTTAATAGAAAAATATAAATTTTGTATTATTTCTTTCTTATATTTTTGAAATTGTTTTTAAATTATATTGTGAAATTATTAGAGGTGTTGTGAAGGACGTGAGGGCGAGTAAATAAAACCCTCAAGTTACTTAAAAAAAAAAAACTGCACAATTCACTACTTGTAAGTCTCGCTGACACTGAAGAAGGTATTGCACACGAGCTGCTATCTGATGTGTGAGTTTTCTCCACCGCGTTTATTACAGATTACCTGTGCGCATATGGACTGTTCCACGTCACTCACAGGTGAACAGCGCTGACCGTTTTAGAGTGAACACAATGACCAATCGTAGGAGTGTAAGAATTCGCTCGAGAGAGCTCAAAAAGCAAGCATGATAATATTTACATTATCTTTATTTTATTTTTTTATGTATTTATTTATTTTATCTTTAGTTCATTTTCTATAAATCCTCATGGTAGGTATGGGACGATAACCGTTTTCAAGGTACAGTATACTGCGGTTTGGAGAAGTCAAGGTTTTAAAACTGGCAAAATTTTCTGCTATACCGTTTCTAAGGTATATTTTTTTAGTTTTTTTTTTTTTTTTTTTTTTTTTAGGACAACACTATCTCCAGCAGAAAAGATATCCAAATATAATGTTTTAAATGGTAAAGAAATCTGTGTTATTGAAATTAATGAAGACAGCAGAAGTCAATGATTCAGTTAAATTATTTAACCTGACATGTACTGCTCCAAAATACTTTACATAAAATATATTGTGTTGTAAAAAAGGTGGGAAAAAAAGTTTTTTTTAACCAGACGTTTTAAAAAAATAAATGTTTTAGAGCAGTAATCACAATACCCTCATACCGTGAAACCATGATATTAGGTTATCATATCATCAGAATCTTATACCGGCCCATGCCTTGCTCATTCTGTGCATGCATTTAAGTTTTGTTTGAAACATTCAAAAAAGTGTTTTCTTTGAGCATGTAAAATAAAGGTACAGTTCATATATCTGACTGCTTGCATTAAAGGACAAATTTGTATTACAAGTAATATATAAATATAAATATATTTATAGATTTTAATAAAAAAAAATTATTGTGTTGTGAATGCACAGAGATATCGAAATGAACCGAATCGATGGCATGATAATTGTATCCATGAGACCAGTGTAGATTCACACCTCTAAAATATAATTTTCCCCTTTCAGAAATGTTTTATTACTTTGAGAAATAACTATTTTCATTCATTCATTTTCTTTTCAGCTCAGTCCCCTTATTAATCAGGGGTCGCCACAGCGGAATGAACCCCCAACTTATCCAGCATATGTTTTACACAGCGGATGCCCTTCCAGCTGCAACCCATCACTGGGAAACATCCATACACACTCATTCACACACATACACTATGGACAATTTAGCCTATACCCAATTCACCTATACCACATTTCTTTGGACTTGTGGGGGAAACCGAAGCACCCTGAGGAAACCCACATGAACATGGGGAAAACATGCAAACTCCACAAAGAAATGCCAACTGACCCAGCCAAGGCTCAAACCAGCAACTTCTTGCTGTGAGGTGACATCGCTACCCACCGCGCCACTGTGTCACAAATATATCAATATTTGATAAAAAAATATATGTGAATCCTAATGTGAATAACTTTGCCAATGTTGATAAACATAGATAAACAATGATAAAGTAGGCTTTAGGGATAAGAGTTGAAACTTAACCTAAGTTATTTCAGTGTTACCTATGTAAAATAAAATTGCATAAATATTTTTTTACAATATTATTAACTGTGTGTATATTCTCACTGCAACAAAACACAAGAAATGCTCCACATGCTGATGCAAGTCACAAAAATCAGTCATTTTAAAGGCCATAAATCAGAAAAATCCATTTCTGGAAATCCTGGAGGGGCTGGTATAAAGATGTAAAGTGACATTTTATAGCATAACAGAGACAAAATCTACTGCTGATGTGGTAAAAACAGTCTGCAAGCTTCAGGCTGATGTGAATGTGATGTTGGCTTCCAGCGATTTCCCATTATCAGGCTGGAACACAGGCTGTAGTGTGGAGCGCTCATGAATGAGCATGTGTGAAACAGCGTTTTATTACAGTGAAGGGCTGTTTCAGTACAGTCACAGGTGGAGGCATCATTACAAATGCTGAGAAACAGCAGGCAAACTCAAACCAAACCTGTGATTTACAACTACACATCAGATTAATACGAGCCAACACAATGCTAATGCTTATAATTTGACAGATTTTAGGGAAGCTGAATAAAGCGTTGGTTTCAATGGGTAACCGTGTCATGAGAAATATTAAGTGGAGGGACGTAGGCGGTGTGGGAAATGATTATTTAGGGATGCACTTGTACCTGCTGTCTAACTGATATGATTAGCTGAAAATTACATTTTCATGTTGTGCCAAAAATAATAAATGGCTCATATTAGAATGTAACAATTAATTTAAAAAAAACTATTCTTTTGAATGTTACAATGGGATTTAGACATTAGCATCATGAGGATCAGGATTACCTATAAAATGTCAGATTTTGTCTTAATATGTTATATAATGTTTAAACCTTGATAATGGAACAACTCTAACTATCAGTCCGTCCATCCTCTTTTACAGATTTAAGTAGATAGATTTAGTTACATTTCTAAAGAATTTTGTATTTACTTCATTACAATAACTTTAAGAATTGTACATTTAAATTACAAAATTATTTTCATATTTTCATATAATAATATAATGTATTATGATTATTATTATTATTACTAGACTAACAAATACAATTAATTTTTAAAATTATAATTAACACATTTTTTGTGTCAAAATAAAAAATAAATTTAATAATACCTTATAATTTATAATAGTTACATTAATAATAATAATTTTGGGTAGCGCTGTTGCCTCACACCACAAATGTCGCTGGTCTGAGCCTCGGCTGGGTCAGATGGCATTTCTGTGAGTGAGTTTGCATGTTCTCCCTGTGTTCGTGTGGGTTTCCTCTGGAGGCTCTGGTTTCCCCAACAAGTCCAAAGACATATGGTATAGGTGAATTGGGTAAGCTAAATTGTTAATAACAATTATTATTATTATCATTATTATTATTATTAGTAGTAGTACTAAATGTATTATTATTATTAGTAGTAGTAGTAGTAGTAGTAGTACTAAATGTATTATTATTATTAGTAGTAGTAGTAGTAGTAGTAGTACTAAATGTATTATTATTAATAGTAGTAGTAGTAGAAATGTATTAGTATTATTCTTTTATTATTATTATATTTCAAAATATAAATGTTATCTTTCGCATTATTATTTTCTTATATGCTACATTTTTTTAATTATACTGA
>CAIGQQ010006052.1:9617884-9642464 GCA_903798035.1 Danio albolineatus | reverse complement strand
ATATATATATATATATATATATATATTGTTTTAGAACAACAGGGTGCATTATAAATGACAGATTTGCCATTTATGCTTGAACTATTCCATTTAAAAAGCAAACACTAATTAGCACATAACTCTCAAAACAATACAAAAATATCTTAAAAATAAATTCTAAAGCAGTAGAAAAAGAAAAAAAGACAGTTATTACAGTCTTACTCAATAAATTACACTCGACTGCAATAAGTTTACAATGTTTCCTGTTTATAATGCATCAAGCTTGCCAACAGAGTTGCAGTTTTACTTTGACGGATCATGCCATTCAGTAGAAGAAGAGACTTTCTCTCCTTTCAAACGGCTGTGCGACAGAAGCTTCATGACTAATGAGTCAAAGCCACAATTATTCCCATCACAAACTCTGCATTAGTCAGCAGCTCATGCAAGGCCAGTCTTTTTCTTTTTTTAACCATCTAAAGCTTTTCCAACATGCACAATACAGATCTTTAGTGTTTGCTCCCATGGTCATTCATACACATGAGAAAAGAAACAGCACCTAGCATTGATTTGCAAGAAAACATTGTAAATAAAGGAAATCCAAATACCTGTGACGTTGAGAATCCAAGACCCACGTGTTCACATGAAAGAGAAGAGAAAGTCACTATTAGATCAATGTTCATTCAGTACACTGCGCCAAGCCATTAAAAGTGTAATTACATCAGAGTCATTTAAATGCCATTAATATATATGTTAGTCAGGGATTCATTGATTCCAAAAGGCAGATTCAAGGACAAACAGTCTGTTTTTTTTCAGTAAGCAATGCTCAGTGAAACACAAAAACATTTTTTGACTGGAGAAACTCCTGAAGCAAACACTAAAGAAGCCGGTTCTAGGGTCGTGAGGTGCATGAAGTTGTAACACTGCTTGACTGTGAATTAGATTTACTAAATTACCATCCTGAAATACAGATCACAGGTACACATTTCAAAAGATTTCTCTCTTTTCAAGAACATATTGCAAAGCAACTTCATCTACTTCTGTTTCAAACCTATTTAAACACCCAAATACATCTTGCCTATAAAAATAGAACCCTTAATGATATCCACTTAATCTTAAAAAAAAAAGATATCTTTTAATGAGATTAACCTAAAATACCATCATAAAAGTACATCAACAAAATAAAAATAAAAATCCAGTAACAATAATGAATCAATATTTTGTGCTGCCAATTACACAGAATTCTTCCTAATTTATTTTTTTTAAATAAATAAATAAATAAATATCACATAAATATTCTACAAAATTAATTTTTATTTCTATTATGCTTTTAACAATGTGCATTGTGCCAAAGCAGCTTAACATAGATAAAAAACTATAACAATATATCAGACTGTGAAACATTACAGCAAACCAGGCATACAGGAGAGTAAATGTTAGAATGCTGTTGTTGTTCTTGTTGCATTAAACGGATTCACTTCCATTTATTACAAATGTCACTGTTGAAGTTCAGTTCAGTTTAATTCAGCTGAGTGAAATACAGAAAGCACAGTTGAAGGCCACTGAAGAGCAGCTTCAACCAAGCAAGCCAGAGGTAACAGCGGCAAGGAACCAAAACTCCAGCAATTGACTAAAGTGGAGAACAAACCTTGAGGCTCAGCTCATGGCCAAACATCTTGAGACTAAAACCACCAGCAGGCGGCGTTAAGTCCCTGTCTTGGGTGATTCATTGAATCATTCATCAAAAAGATTAGCTAAATTTGATGCCCCAATTCAGAGGCTGCATCATTTAGAGGACACTGCTGTCATGAAGCATGTCACAGTTTGAAGACGAAAAAACAAATGTGTCCCACGTTTGCCAGATAATAAAGAATACAACCGATAGATGCATTGCAGTCCAAACTATTAGCGCAGGATCACTGCACACCACTGTGTGCAATAAGCAATTTTGACCAATTTTAAATTGTGTAATTTAATAATAATGATAAAAAAAGTACAACTACCATACACTGAAAAAAATATTCAAAGATGATTTCTTGGATTTACTAAATAAACATAACTTTTGCAGACATCATTTGTTTCAGTGCATAGTAATCTAACTTTGCTAAAAGTGTGTGCATTTTGTCAAATGACCAAATAAATAAATAAATAAAAAGTTCGGAGTATTTACATCTTGAATGGCAATGACAGTCTATACTGAAAAAATATATATATTCAAAGATGATTCCTTGGATTTACAATTTTTTACTAAATTGAACATTACTAAATTTAATTTGTTTGTTTGAATTCAACCCATATAATTTGTTTGCAACAATTTTGCAGAAATGTTTTTTTTTCAGTGCAGGAAATTTTTGCTAACAAAAACACAGAATAAAAGTGAGAAAGTGAAATGGGCACTTTTGTACCATGTAACTTGTACACAATTATAGGCTATAATACACAAAATATATTTTTAGGATAATGATGACTTCATAAAATATGACGACAGACGTTCAAAGCTTAATTCTAAAGACTCAATAGTAGCTTTGAATGTAAACATGACAAATTATAATCCATACAGTCTTGAATACGAATGATCACAATGACTACTACAGCTATTCTAGTAGTTATCAAATATTACTATTATTATTATTATTATATTATTCGGCAGATCCACTGTTAAGTAATGTTGTGATTTGCATTGCTTTGATTGATATCCAATCATTCAAATGTTAAATCTTTACACTTCAATATTACTACAGTAATAGAACAAATGTGAACATACTTAGCTTGTGAACACCATTTTGTTTTCAGACAATTTCATATCAGATATCCATGATTCCCATTCACTTTCTTAAGAGTACATATAGAGATGATACAGATATAGAATCCAAATTAATTTAAAACCCCTTCAGTGATAATTCTCTAAGGTGCTACAGTAATATTAACCTTTCATATGAATTGTAAGATGCAAAGTTGTTTTTTAGGGCCCCCTGAGAACCTGTTTTAGCCCAAAAGATACATTTCGTATCTTTTCTGACAGTGAATCCTACACTTAAGCAAAACATTGCAAACACCCGAGTCAATGATGGCCTTGCAGAAACATCCCATAGAAAAAAAAGAAAGCATATAAAGCTGTAGTGAGTTTACATGCCATTCAGTGTGACCTTTTCCACTGTTTCTAGGAGAGCTGGAGCTGCTCTGAATGCTCTCAAAGTGATGCACATAATCTCAGTGTGGGCTCCGTCCAAATATCCTGGAGCCCCAGAGGGAGTCAGATTCAAAAATGAGTTTGCCAATAGACTACGATAGGACAAGCTGGATATGGCAGTGAATCCAACATTTTAGGATGTGAAAAATCACTGCGAGTTGACAAACCCACATGACGAAAATGCAACTATTGCAGAATCTGCACTGAGAAATCTTGCACTTTGTGGAAAAATCCACATTGCATAGATTTCTACTTAAATGACTGAGTTTTAGAGGTGTAAATCTGCAGAACAACCACACCAGAACACATTTTTGAGCTGGAAGAAGTTTTCGGAGTACGCTGAAAGGAGTTTTTTTTTTCTTGAAACTGTGACTATTTCTCATTTTGGGCCAGGAATATAAACTCCTCCTGACACTGGAGGAATAAGCACAAAATTATAACATAAATACTTTCTTCAACAGCCTAAAAGTAAGATATTTTCAGGTATATATGTTGCAATTATTTTATAAACATAAAAAAATTATATTAAAGACTTTTTTAACATGTATATACTTTTTAATGGTGTCACGGTGGCGCAGTGGGTAGCACGATCGCCTCACCGCAAGAAGGTCGCTGGTTCGACCCTCAGCTTGGTCAGTTGGAATTTCTGTGTGGAGTTTCCATGTTCTCCCCATGTTAGTGTTGCTTTCCTCCGGGTGCTCCAGTTTCCCGCACAAGTCCAAAGACATGCGGTATAGGTGAATTGGGTAAGCTAAATTTTCTATAGTGTATGCGTGTGAATGAAAGTGTATGGATGTTTCCCAGTGATGGGTTGTTGCTGGAAGGGCATCAGCTGTGCAAAACATATGCTGGATAAATTGGCGGTTCATTCCGCTGTGGCGACCCCTGATTAAAAAAGGGACTGAGCCAAAAGAAAACGAATGAATTAATGAATACTTTAAATATTTTATTAAAAAAATATTTTTAATTGTGCTAATTTTGCTGAAAAACAAACAAACAAACCTATCCTTTATTGTTTGAGCACATTTTTTCAATTATATAAAGGGAGTGCAGAAATGAGGCAAATGAGTATTTTGACATGTATGAGTATTTATGCATGTTGTCTTACTCCAAGCTGTATAGGCTCGAAAGCCTACTACCAATTAAGCATTTTAGGTGATGTGCATCTCTGTAATGAGAAGGGGTGTGGTGTAATGACATCAACACCCTATATCAGGTGTGCAGAATTATTAGGCAACTTCCTTTCCTTTGGCAAAATGGGTCAAAAGAAGGACTTGACAGGCTCAAAAATAGTGAGATATCTTGCAGAGGGATGCAGCACTCTTAAAATCGCCAAGCTTTTGAAGCGTGATCATCGAACAATCAAGCGTTTCATTCAAAATAGTCAACAGGGTCGCAAGAAGCGTGTGGAAAAACCAAGGCGCAAAATAACTGCCCATGAACTGAGAAAAGTCAAGCGTGCAGCTGCCAAGATGTTACTTGACACCAGTTTAGCCATATTTCAGAGCTGAAACATCACTGGAGTGCCCAAAAGCACAAGCTGTGCAATACTCAGAGACATGGGCCAAGGTAAGAAAGGCTGAAAAACGACCACCACTGAACAAGACACACAAGCTGAAACGTCAAGACTGGGCCAAGAAATATCTCAAGACTGATTTTTCTAAAGTTTTATGGACTGATGAAATGAGAGTGAGTCTTGATGGGCCAGATGGATGGGCCCTTGGCTGGATCGGTAAAGGGCAGAGAGCTCCAGTCCGACTCAGATGCCAGCAGGGTGGAGGTGGAGTACTGGTTTGGGCTGGTATCATCAAATATGAGCTTGTGGGGCCTTTTCGGGTTGAGGATGGAGTCAAGCTCAACTCCCAGTCCTACTGCCAGTTTCTGGAAGACACCTTCTTCAAGCAGTGGTACAGGAAGAAGTCCTTCAAGAAAAACATGATTTTTATGCAGGACAATGCTCCATCATAGCGTCTAAGTACTCCACAGCGTGGCTGGCAAGAAAGGGTCTAAAAGAAGAAAAACTACTGACATGGCCTCTTTGTTCACCTGATCTGAACCCCATAGAGAACCTGTGGTCCATCATCAAATGTGAGATTTATAAGGAGGGAAAACAGTACACCTCTCTGAACAGTGTCTGGGAGGCTGTGGTTGCTGCTGCACGCAATGTTGATGGTGAACAGATCAAAACACTGACAGAATCCATGGATGGCAGGCTTTGAGTGTCCTTGCAAAGAAAGGTGGCTATATTGGTTACTAATTTGTTTTTGTTTTGTTTTTGAATGTCAGAAATGTATATTTGTGAATGTTGAAATGTTATATTGGTTTCACTGGTAAAAATAAATCATTGAAATGGGTATATATTGTTTTTTTGTTAAGTTGCCTAATAATTATGCACAGTAATTGTCACCTGCACACACAGATATCCTCCTAAAATAGCTAAAACTAAAAACAAACTAAAAACTACTTCCAAAAATATTCAGCTTTGATATTAATGCGTTTTTTTGGGTTCATTGAGAACATGGCTGTTGTTCAATAATAAAATTAATCCTCAAAAATACAACTTGCCTAATAATTCTGCACTCCCTGTACTGTATGTACTGTTTACAATGCTCATATTATGCAAGAAAAATTTTAGGGACATGCTAAATGCAATTCGTAAGATCATCCAGATTTGGTACTGGCCTTCAAATGTGAGAAAAGGCATTGCTCGGAATTAAAAGGCAATAACACAAATGCGCGACACAACATTTATTCTAAAGGTGGGCAAATAAGCACAGCTGAAATGATTTTAACCAGCTGCATAAGAAGGTAATTCAGGCAGCCGTGCAACATTTAGCAAGCACTAATTACTCTGGAGGGAGATGGAAGGCCTTCTGTTTGGCGGCCAGCAGCTGCAATCACAGAGCAAGGACAGATAACACGACCTTGTTTGTTTTTCACAGACTTTAACAACTCATTACCACTCCTGAACACAGAGAAATTACACTCTACTGCTGCTAAAGCCTCTCCTCACGCTAACATATGCTTTATAATGCACTCTAGCATCAGGAACACAGTGTAAATGCTGAAGTTCTTTGGCTCTGCTTTAAGAAAATGCCACTTGTGGAACAATAAGGCTGTCCTGATGAAGCACACTGCATGTCTATACATATCACAATCAGCTTATCTGTCATCTCTACATCAACATGGCCTGTATGGCATGCAAATAGAAGCTTGTTGGTTTGGTTGGTTTGTAAGCAAGCCAAAATCCATGAGTGTATGAACAAACACCTCAGGTAAAAAGTATTTATCATTACAGTACTGTGAAGTCAAGTGAAATGGCTTCCTTTCTTATTTTAATTGTAGATACGTGTTAACTAATTGGCATTATTTAGTTTTATTTTTTTAAATGTCTATATAGTTTTACAGTGTGTATGGTGGTGTGTGCGACACCTAAATTTACAATGTCTATTTTGCTAGCGCACAAAAAAGAGAGATTTTTTAATTAATTAATTAATTAATTAGAATTCAAATAAACTAAATTTTAAATTAAAACGTTATTGGTAATCTGAAGTCTGACCGTTTGCTTCTGCATTTTGAATGGTGTTCCTTCTCTGATGACCTCAGTTTGACAGCTTCAGCCACAATATTCTTGACCACACCCCTCTTACCGTTAGTTTGTTATGAAAGAATGATACATAAAAAATAAGCCCCGCCCCCTACTCAATATCCGGTTTCCGTTGAACGGATATCAACATACTGGAATAAAAGTCTAAGGAACTTCTGCTTTACACTGACTTTAAATAAGTTTTATGTTTAGGTATTGTCGAAGTTACAACTTAAAGCAAACAAAAGCAAGAAATGTTACCATGGCAACTAACTGAAATAAAACAAGTTAACTTTTATCACCAACAGGATTTTATTAATTGTTTTACAGGATCGTGTGAAATGGATTAAGACAACAACTCTCTATGATGAAACTTTTAAAAACATTATTTTTTGTACACTGTTGTTTTAGTTCAACAGTCATAATCTTTTTTTTTTTGCTTTTGCTTTTTTAAACAAGATTTGTAGTTGACTTTGCTAATTGGATCATAAAATTTAATGCGAGTAACAAGATGCCCAATATAAACATCAACAGAGGAGATTTGTTGTTGGAAGTAAACAGGCACATTAAAGAGCCCCTATTATACATTAAAAAGGGTTATATTTTAGTTTTGGGGGTCTCCAACAGCAGGCTAATATGCATGCATGGTCAAAAAACACTTTTATTGTCTTATAATATGCATTTATTTTTACCTCATTATCCCAGCGACTCCTGAATATGAATCGTTCAGCGATTAATTTGTTCCAGAATGCCTCCTTAGCACGATGCTAAACTGCGCTGATTGGACCGATGAACCAGTCTGTTGCGATTGGTCGATATCATTCAACGCGAGAGAATACCCACCACGGCATATCAATATTGAAGTAGTCATAGTGTGTGCGTGAGCATATCTGCCAACACTCGTTTTTATCGGGAGTCGCCCGTATTTCAGACACCTCACCCCCGAAACTAACCCCCCGGTCTCCCAGCATATTCCCAGCTCTATTCTTAACCAGAAGTAAAAACAGCAATACACATGCAGTAGTAATGCACACAGCGGCAAAAGCTGAACCACTATGAAACAGGACCGCCGCACGTGTGTAGGAGAGCTGATGTAGCCACAGCAATGACAAACAGCAGAGGAACACAAGCTCACAAATACATTTTAATCCGTAAACAAAGCGGCACGCGTCGCGTTTACAACAATCTTTTAGACGTGATATGAGAATACAAGTTAACCAGATACACTACAAGCAGTTAAAAGTTACAAAACACAATTAAATAGATCATTTACAAGCTAGAGAAAACAATGAGGCAACCGTTTTAATCGCACTTACTCACTTGTTAGATAGCAGGCAAGATACAGAAATGTCCCGGTGCTCCGAATTCTCCGTTGTAAGCGTGTAGATTTCAGGAGCACTCCTCAGAGGAAACACAGCACAAGGCTGTTGTTTGTGGGCGGGGTTGGGGGTTTTGAATCTCCCGGGGCTGCGCGTGCACAAATGGGCGGGGCTTATGTTTTGTGTTCACATCACGCCGAAACGGCTAAAGACTCGTAAGCACGGCAATTCGTTTGAGAAACTATGAGTCGACTCTTTTATGGATGAATCAATAGTTTTAAACACTGTGAACTTTCAGATTTAAGCCTTAGCTGGACATTTCACTTCACTTAGAGCTGTGTTACACACTGCATGTAAGATCATTTTCAAAAACCCATAATAGGGGCTCTTTAAAGTGTTTTTTTTTTTCAAAATTCTAAATAAATAATTTATAACGACCACTATAACAAAACAATAATTGGCTATTTTGATTTCAGGATGACTTTAAAGCCCTTCAAATCCTCAAACTGATACATCAGCAATCATAAACAGCTGTCTTGTTATTAGGCCTCAGTCGGTTTCTTCAACGCGTGCAGCGCTACGACATCCATCTCTCTCAATCATGTCCAGAGCCAGTGCCGTCCTCTTGATCATTAGAGGCCTGTTAGATGAAAGCAGCGGAGAGAGAAGTGCTCCTCCCTCAGCTCTCGTGTCTGAGAGGGTGTCAGTGGTGCTGTCAGCAAAGGGACAGACTGGACCCGTCAACCGCCCAGGCCCTTGAAAAACTGCTTGTTCCAACATTACCCGATTGTCAGCATGAAGCTCCAAGTCAGAAGTACTTTTCCCAGAAATCGATAGGACATCATGTATTTCACAGACAGAGTAAAGTAAACTCAAGGTATCAAAAGTTGACGAGACATTTTTTTTACTGCATTTTGAAAAGGTTTGCAAACAGACAACAGCATTATCAAAATGATCCCTCTTCACATGGACTCGCACTTTAACTTAACTTTGAATGCTGCATTAAACATGCCAGGCCAGTAGATGGCTGTGGCATTGAGTGAAGAATCACAGTGTTCTTGTGCATATTCAGTCCTGTAGTCTGCTACTGTGGGTGTATTTATACATGCCTATAGAATTAACATGAATTAAGCATTTTGATGTTATCACAAGTATACTTTTTCATGCTGAAAACACACGTTGATGTGTAAATAAAGCCGCTTTTCCTCTATCATGCCGAACCATTCTTAGAACAGTCTGTTCCAGTTCAGTTATTTTTTTAGCCTGATCTCCTAAGGAAATGTAACTGTTTTTGTCAGTTTAGTGGCTAATTCAAATAAATTCATATGAGTTCAGTCATATGAAAATATTAATTTTTCAAAGAATGCGTAGCACAAAACCCCACCCCTAAACCCAACCATCATTACGGGATAAGCACATTGTGCTAAACTTTACAAATGAGATCATACATATTCATACAAATTTATCACTAAATCAAAAAGGTTCCAAATTGATATAAGATGGCACTGATATTTCCAGTTGTATTTAAAGAAAAGCTGTACTTCGTTTATATTAATATATTTTATTTGTAAAACTTATTTGATTTGGGGTTTGTTTTTAAAATTCCAATTTTGTTGTTTTATATCATGTTTTATTTCAATTTTACAAAGGAACCTGCAGCATTAGCCTTATAAAAGGACACATGAATTTACTGTACAATGTTTTAATTTAATTTTGTCATATCTGAAAATCGAATTGTGATTGGTTGACTGAATTGTTACATCCCTACCTAGCATCTGGTTAAAAAAGACTTTAAAAAAAATTATTAAATCTTGTAGAAACACTGGAAAACTAAAGGCAAAATGTCTCAGGTATGGGTGCTGTCATCTTGCTTTATGACATCATAACTTAAAGCACACACTTGACACAATTGAACGTGTATTAGCATGATAAGTTCTAACTAAAACATTCCTTGTTTTAGTTTACAGGTTTTTGTTAAAGTTTATCACATAGTTTTACATTTAAAGTGCAAGATTTACGACCTATACTGCAGCCAGCCACCAGGGGGAGATAAGAATATTCTGGCTTCACTTTTCAAGATGCAATACACTTCATAAAAACGTATAAATTAATCTGAAAATGCACATATCCCTTTGAGGGCCACCAAACTGAGGCCAGGACACAACGCCCATGTTTTCCGCAAAGTCTATAAAACGTCAAAGCTCCATAGAGCTACGCCTGTATTTGTTGAAACAAAAGAAACTCCAGAGGATTGCATCATTAATTTTACTGGTAAGAGTCAGTCTGAATTGTCATGAAGTAATCTCAGGCATCTGGAAAGACACAGAAATGCGTGATCAGGATGAGAAGAGCTGAGGGAGCTGGGTGAGAATCACGACTAACGCCTTGGTATGAACGCCGAGAGCTGGAAGACTTTAAAAAACAGCAGAAACCTCACAAAACATAAAGAAGAAAACACAATTGTTAGATTTTGCCACAATTTTACAGTTATTTTACTGATCAGTAAAATACTGCATACATCCTTTACAGTTCACTACTGTAATATGCACTGCATTGCGGGTCATTGTCAAACTTTTACATTAACGTATTGCATATTAGAAATTTGTGGTATTCTACTGTAGGGCTGTACGATATTGGAAAAATCTAACATCACGATATTTTGTTATTCTGCAAGATATATATGAGCAATTCCATGCAAATGTCAACCTTATCATGAAAAAATTAAGTTGTTATCATAAATAGCAAAACCTTTCTAATTTTTTTTGTGTATCCTTGTATTTTACAGTGCTGTACAAATACCCAAAATTGTCTCGGTTAATATTTTCAAACAATTATATTAGATTTACCAAAATCTCACAAGTGTAAATTTCACATCCGTCACATCCATAACAGAAAAATGTCACATCCATAACGAAGCTTTTTCTTCATAAATGCAAAAATGTAAATCAAAATAAAACCAACCATTTTTGTTCTATAGAGAGCTGACACTTATCCTTGTGATTATCATTATTTCTTTTGGATTGTGCAGTTTAATCCACAGAATTTCTACAAAGTATGTAGTATACTGTAAACTCACAGATTTTTTTCGTCACATCCATAACGCATGTTTATTTTCCTCATTTAAAGTATAAAAATAGTTTTCAGATTGATATTTTTCTGATCCCATAATTCTGTGTATATTTGTTTTGGAAAATGTAAACAGATGATTCAATATAATGTTAACATATACCTTATCTGTGCGTTTATGTTTTAAGTTGTTACTGCAAATGTCACATCCATAACGCTGGAATTGCTCATGTATATTTTACAGATTACTTGAATCAATCTATTTGGAAAGAATTGGTCAATTCTGATTGATTGGGATGATTGTGCAGAGAAGTGCATCTGCATAAAAACTTAAGCAAATTACAAACATAGATAAATACAGTAAAGACAAAAATACAATTGAAATAAGGTACAGTAAATGAATAATAGACATAAAAAGAATTCAATAAAATTAACCGAAAGTTACACCCTGCACAATTTCTTATGCCTGAATTTAACAAAATCATTATACAGTCACAGGCCTCAAAACACATATAAAGGTTACATATCATTGCAAAACATTGCATATCCTGCAATATGTCTATTGTGAATGATCTCATTGCGATACTGATGCTGAAACGGTATAATGCGCAGCCCTATTCTACTATAATCAAAGTAATCCAGTACTGCTACTTTATTTAAAAAATAAATAAAAATGATCCATTAACGTATCACAAAATGTATTTAAAACAGACTGATGAATAAAAATTAGCTCTGTAAACGACTTACAATGGATATAATAACAATGAGTAATAAAAATACTGTTTGTGCATGATTGTGTGGAATGTATTAGATTCAACCATAAGTGCTAAAAATAAAGGTTTTGTACTGCTAATGTAAAATGTAAATGACTGTAAAAGTACTGTAAAAATTGTCATACTGATAAACGAAATGCATTAAAATGTGCTGAAGGACATTTTACCATAAAAAGAAGTTGTGGTAAAACTATTTTACAGTAAAATAAAACGGCCCTGCTCCTGTAAACACATTTACAGATAACTTACTGTAATGGGCAGATAAAAACAGTGTAACTTTCCTGAAAATAAATACAACAGTCTAACAGATGTAGTATTTGTAGGTAATATTACATTTCTGCTTCATGCTTTGTGAACCATTAGCATAAAATATTACATTCGTCTGCACCTTGATTCAGCAAATGATACAACAGCGTGATTAACTGAGCAAACAGTGACTCAACCACTCAACTGATAATACACACACTCATTAGAGTGTTTACAACCACTATTCCACTTGATATTTGATCCCGCATTGAGTATGAATGTCATTTACTTGATTTCACACAAGCAACAGCTGCACTACTGGCAGACTGAGACGTGCTATGCTTTATTTTCCCCTTCCAGGATATTTCTCATATTATTCATACCACTGTCAAACTGTAAGGAGAAAAAAAAAACTTAAGTCAGCACTATTAAACAGAAGGCTAAAAGCTTTTAATCCCATCTAAGCTTTCAGATGATTCACATTAACCAAACTTACCATATTTTGCTACATTATTTAAATGATATACATAATTAAAAATGTAAACCACCACAAACACACATTAGAATCAATCCAATGTTTAAGATATTATAAGTGAGTCATGAATATTCATTTTTCTTCACTACTGCCTAAAAGACAGAAAAGTTAAGAGCTTTGCAAGGAGCATTACAGTGTTAACTGTTTTGCATAACTAGATCATGATGGATGATGGCTATTACACACATATCATTAGGCTCACAGAGTGGTCGCCTTAAGCAAAAAGAAAGGAAACAGCAAAATTTGGCACAGCCCATTTAAGAGGGAGCACTTTCAGCAAGAGTAAATGTACTGCTCTGTGATTTGAGTCTCGTGTGTGTACAAAATAAAAAAAGACAAAGACATTTGGTGGGACAGAAGCTTTCATACAGCCGAGCGGAGAAAACGGTCACTCCTGCAGATAATAAATGAAAATAAATAAAAAAATAAAAACCATACCAAAAACGGGCCTAAAACTAACATCTGCAAATGACAACAATTTACAAGCTACAAATATTTATACCACCATAAAAATATGTGAGTTTTATTTAAAAACAAAAACATGGGGAATTTATTTATTTATTTATTTATAATTTCCACACCTGTTTGCTATTTATACTATTTACGATTATTTACCTTTCCCAGTGATGGGTTGCAGCTGGAAGGGCATCCGCTGCGTAAAACAAATGCTGGATAAGTTGGCGGTTCATTCAGCTGTGGCGACCCCGGATAAATTAAGGGACTAAGCCGACAAGAAAATGAATGAAGGAACAATTATTTACCACCAGTTATCATTAATAATACTACTAATATTAACAGTTATTATTATTAATATTATTATTCAATCATTTATTCATTTTCTTGTCAGCTTAGCCCCTTTTTAATCTGTTGTCGCCACAGTGGAATGAACCGCCAACTCCAGCATGTGTTTTGCGCAGCGGATGCCCTTCCAGCTGCAACCCATCACTGGAAAATATTATTATTATTATTAATAGTAGTAGTAGTAGTAGTAGTAGTAGTAGTATTAACTGAACTAATCATCCATGGTGCATTTACTAATTTATATAACAATATAACATTATTAAAAATAATTATTCAAATTAATTGAAAACAACTAAAACTAAAACTACTATTACTAATTATTATAAATGATTATATTACTGTAAATTTAATAATAAATTTATTATTATTAATAATAATAATAATAATAATAATAATAATAATAATAATAATAATAATAATAATTTTAGGCGCCACGGTGGTGTAGTGGGTAGCATGATCGCCTCACAGCAAGAAGGTTGCTGGTTTGAGCCTCGGCTGGGTCAGTTTACATTTCTGTGTGGAGTTTGCATGTTCTCCCTGTGGTCGCGTGGGTTTCCTCCGGGTGCTCCGGTTTCCCCCACAAGTCGACAGACATGTGGTATTGGTGAATTGGGTAGGCTAAATTTGTCTGTAGTGTATGTGTGTGAATGAGTGTATATGGATGTTTCCCAGAGATGAGTTGCAGCTGGAAGGGCATTCGCTACGTAAATATATGCTGGAAAAGTTGGCGGTTCATTCTGCTGTGGCGACCCCTGATTAATAAAGGGAGTAAGCCGAAAATGAATGAATTAATGAACTATTATTATTATTATTATTATTATTATTATTAATAATGATAATAATAATATGTACAAACTAATATGTCAATTAGTCTTATGGCCAACTGAATAACTCCGTTTCACACACTTGTTTCACATATTGTTCATTATCAGTGCTGAAATCTGAAATCATGAATCCAGACTGATCTTCTAATGATTTGAGCGATCCTGATGAAATCGTGTCTGTCAGTCTGCCGGTGCAGTAGTCGGGCAGTTGGGCTGGGAATTGAAGGAGTGTTAAGCAGCCCACAGGAGCCTCAAGCAGACGCTCCTCGCTCATTAATTACTGCAGCTAATCACCCGACCAGGCATTCTGGGAGATGTTGGGTGTCTTTAGCATCAACTTCTAGAACTAATTCAGGTCGAGATGCTATTTAGTTACAGGAACGTTTTCAATTATTCAAGTTGTTTCTCCATCTCTTCCTATATGCGGTGTGGAATTGTTTTCGAGGCTGATAGCCGGTGGGTGGTTTGAGAGAGGTGCACGTCTATGTACTATTGTCTGAGATGATATTACACAACGCCACTCTCTCGCTGGCCTTCAGTAGTCTTTCAGAGAGTGAAAAGCAGCTGTATTCTGGGCCAAAATGGCTTTGATTTTGGAATTTTTCAAAATGACACTGATTTTTGGCTCTCTCTTAAGATGACCCCTAAAACAACACAGAGAGAATCAAAACTGCACACTACACAGGAAGTGGACAGGGACATTTACCAAGCAGACAATGTCATTTTCAGCATTCTATATAATAAATGATTAATCTACACACAAATACAGTATAATGTAATTACACAGCTTATGCCCTTCCAGCTGCAACCTTTCACTGGAAAACATCCATACACAATCATTCACACACATACACTACGAACAATTAAGCTTACCCAATTCACCTATAGCGCATGTCTTTGGACTTGTGGGGGAAACCGCACCCAGAGGAAACCCATGCGAACACAGGGAGAACATGCAAACTCCACACAGAAATGCCAACTGAACCAGCTGAGGCTCAAACCAGCAACCTTCTTGCTGTGAGGCGATTGTGCTACTGCGCCACCGTGATGCCCTTGTTTACTTGATATATTAGAATGATTTCTGAAGAATCGCATGAAACTGAAAACTTGATTAATGATGTTGAAAAAGCAACATTTTAAATTGGACAAATCTCATTTTAAAATAGCTTGAAATAGAAAATGACTTTTAAATGACAATGTATTACAAAATGTGTTCTTTTTTATTTTTTATTTTAAATAGGTGAGAGTAAAAGACTTCTTTAAAAAAAATAACTACAGACCCCAAATGTTTAAATCTACCATTGATTGCTTGGGATTTGTAATTGCTTTCTTATTCACAATTTAAAATACGCTTATTTTTTAATATATATCATCTATAATATTCTTCCACATCTGAAACAAACCTGTGCTTCTGACGTTTGTATTTGGTGATGTTACAGGTGATGTGTAATTTTGTGTGCAGGAAGCAGTAAACAATGTGAACGAACCCCATAAATAAAGCAGACATAAGTGTCATACTGTACCTACAGAGGGCAAAATGTTAGCATCTCTTTCACTCACATTTAAAACCAATACTTGACTATTGGTCTAGACATACAATTTTATTTATATATGTTTATTTATTTATTTATTTATTTATTTATTTGTTTATTTTATTTTATTTTTTTAAAATTAGAAGATTTTTAAAAATGGACAAAAGCGAATGCAAAATCTTGGTTTAGCATTAACATAAATTGCCATTTACAGTACAACATGTTTGTTTGATTATTTATTCATTCATTCATTCATTCATTCAGAAAAAAAAATAGTTAGAGACATGATTTTATCTGACTAGTAGTGTCCAAATAGCAACAGCTAAAAGAAAAACAAAAAAAGCATGTCACATTAAGCTGGGACCTGTGAGATCAGTTGTATTTCTTTCCCGAAACTAAATTAACAAGAAATTATTTTTTGAAATCTCATGAAAAATGTTCTATTGCTATTGAAAGAACAATTGTGCAATTATTAATTTCAAATAATGTTTTGATTATTAAGCTGTTTTTATTATTACTTTAAAAAGCCCATTCTATTGTACAGCAAAACTATCATTTTAAGTATGTGTGCAGCAAAAAAACCCTGCCATTTATATTTACAGACAATAGTCCACATTACTTGATTTCATTTCCATTTATTCATTTAATGAGCAATTTTATCAGTGCTACTTTTGATTCATTCACCCAAAACTTGCCAAATTCTGTGACAATCTGAGTTATACAACTAATTCCTTTTTTATGACTGGATTCCAAGCATTCCATTCATGTTTTCTGCATTACAAAAACAGAAATCATGTCATATTTGCCAACAAAAGTTAAAAATGCTTTTTGTCAACAGATTAGCTATACTTTAAAAATCATTCATTCAAATGTCATGCACAAAAAGGTCAGAAATCTGCATTATGAATCTGAAACTGCATCATTTCTGATTTCATGTTAAATACATTAAAATCCCCTAAAGCAGTGGTTCTCAACTGGTTTGGCCATGGGACCCACATTTTTACTTGGTCATCAAGTCGCGAGCCAAATTTTTAGGAACTATATTTTAATTTTATGAATTATTATTAATTAATTTGTGATTATTTGTTAACATACACAAGTACTGACAGATAAATCATAAGAAAATCACCAAGACTTACAAATAAACTATTTTTTTTAATGTCATTTGACAAAATGTATCAAATTATAGAAATATTACAAAGTACAATTGCACATTTCAAAATAAAAGTCCGGTATCAGCATTTCAAGGGCCACGAAACCCCCCTGGCTCAGCTGGGTGTTTTCACACCTACAGTCTGGAAAAGCTCAGGAAAGTGGGCGTGCCCAGCTCTGTTTAGGTGGGAGTGTCAGGGGAGGGAATGAGGGAAGGTTTTGCATAAAGATGGGAGTTTCCATTTGTGCACGCGCTCATTTTCAAAAAAACGACGCACACACACACAGACGCAGGGGGAGAAAGAAGTGACTGTGTGAAGTGACATCAGTAATCTAATTATTAGCCAAATTATTAATTTGTTGACTTTAGTGGCAGTTTGGTGCTTATACTTTATTCCAGGAACATTTCCTGCATGTCCCCCGTGACAAACTAGATGTGAGAAACTATTAAGAGTGTTGTTTTAATGGAGTGTTTGATACCGCGCGGCGTAAGGCAGAAATGAAAACCCTCCGCAGACTATCCTGTCACAAAATGCGGCGGAAATTCTACACAAAAGTAATTGTTTGACTGCAGTGTTTACACTCGGATGTACAGCGGATCTTTCAGTCTTTATTATTGTACGGATATTAACGTACTGTAAACTCAGTAACAGTTCATCATTTTGACAAAGGTCTGTCTTTAAACACTGACAGAGTTACGAACTCTACGAACTACTAACTAACTACGAACTGAATAAACAAACAAAGAGCACTGATGGCTTACCAAATCTGTAGACAATCCACATAAACTGGAGCAGCGTCTGTTTTTAAAAGAGACAAGTGGCAAAAGCATTTCCAGATGCGGAAAGCTCTCGGGTGAAAAAATATTTTTAAACACAACACTGGCGACCTGCGTCTCCTTCCACTTGTTTTGGAAGCACAACGTGGCGTCTCTGCCGTCTGGACACTGCAACACGTACACACACAGTCTTCGAAGCCAGTAGAGCGCGCTAATTTGGCTTGAACAAAGGCTATGTCATGAATTAATGCTGCACGCTCACTGACGTCAATTTGTTCACGCCGGGACAGACCTCCAGTCACCACGCGGGAGAATACGCATGGATCTCATAGGCGTGATGCAGCCTCAAAAATTCGTTTCACACCGGAAGAACGAATTTGCTCGAAATAACGCAAAAACAACCGATTTTCACTTTTTAGTCAATTATATGTGTCCTAATAGTGTTTATAGCAGCGAGGGACTCATATATGACTGTCAACAGCTCAAAAAATGTGTTTTGGTGTTTCGTGGCCCTTTAAAAATAAAAGTCTGATATAAGCATTTAAAAATAAAAGCCCGGTATAAGCAAAATAAGTTAAAAATTAATGTTTTACACACACTCCGCGACCCACTAAAAATGTTCCCGCGACCCACTTTTGGGTCGCGACCCACCAGTTGAGAAACACTACCCTAAAGGTTCTTCTTAAATGAAAAAAAAAACTCCCCATACTAGCCATGCTTTTCCTTTCCTTCTTTGCATATTCTTTATATCCCTCAATGTCTCAGGAGGCCAGAGAAACTCGGGACGCTCAATGTGAGTGACAAAGCCTTATTGAATGTTTGTCTCCCGTCGCTCACCTGCTGAGACAAATTTCATATAACTCCGTCTACGCCCGGGGAAAATGTAATCAGAGGACTGGGGCGCACGCATACAAATAAAAGATCAGATCATATGGAAATGGCTTCGCATTTTTCAGGCCAGGCTTGAATGGGCTGAAACACTATCCTTCACACACAGGGTGGAGTGGAGTAAAGTTTGCCACAAAAACAGGAACAGCAAAAAAAAAGCACAACCCTGACGGCACATTGCATCCTCGAAATCACACAGGAAAAGGCCTATAGCCGATGTAGGCTCAGTTCATGGTCTTTGTACTCTAATGAGAGCTGGCCGGCAAGTATAAGCCCTTAAAGTTCAGCTTGACGCGGCTGGGCTAAAAATAGCACAAACAATGGAATGGTATCGCGCCTCGAGGGCCTTGAACTATGTGCCGCGAGGACCCTGGTTGTGTGAGAAGAGTCTTTCAGAGTTTGCTGCTCAGTTGCGGATCACACCCGGAGCCCCTGCGGATGGTTAATAATAAACCGCTGGGAGAGCGTAAACAGAGGTTTCAAATAAGCCTTCTTTACTATGCTGACTGATCCTCTTAAGAGTGGGAAAAATCGCAATGTCAAGAACATCTTGTGCAAGAGCTGAGAATCATTTGAAAATATGTACTTAGAACAAAGAAAATAACGCTGCAAAAGCAATGTGGTAGTTTCATTACAGGTGAAGGGGGTTCTTAGACATAATAATAATACTGTAATACACTTTGATTCTTCGAGAGTGGTTTTAGAGAATAAGGTTGGAAATTCAGTGTACTGTAATCAGGCCCGGATTAAGAATTCAGAGGCTCCTGAGCACAAAGTCTTGTAGGGCCCCCTACCTGGCTGCTCCCCTATAGTTGAATTAAAAAATAAGATTAATATTATATTTTTATATTATCTATAATGTATTTCCAGCATTTTTTAAATAAATGATATACAGTACATACATTTCTAGTCTACAAAGATTTAACTTATTTTTAAAGCATTTAAAGCACACTTTGAAAAAAATACGAAAAAAATACAACAAATGTACTTGTTCAAGTTCCCTGAAGCAGTACTAAAAATATATACATTTAAGGGTATTTTTAATGTATAACTTCTAAAAACTTAAAATGCATATGTTTTGGATATAACCCCTCTCCAATCTATCTCCAATTCTATGACTCTGAGTCTTCCCTAAACACACACTTATTAATGAATCCTACTTGTCTTCCTCATGCAAGAATAGGCAAAATCTGATAATTAGTGGGGGAAAAAAGAAGAACGTGTTCATCAGAAGCTGGATTCGAACCGGGTTGATGATCGATCGCCTCAAAACTTCATGTCATTCGCTTTACAAGCTACGCCACTCACGCTGCTGTCAGGGATGTTGTCTCTGTCAATCAAACGGTTATGGGCGGGAATCACTCAACTAGCTTATTCCAATGAGGTGAGCTATTTGCACTTGGTCAAAATAGAAACTCCAAAATCTGCATTTTTTTTTCTCCCTTGCAGGGGCTCCAAGTGTGCACGGGCCCCTGGGCCTGTGCCCATAATGCCCATTGGTTCATCCGGCCCTGACTGTAATACAGTGCATAACTAAATAAAATGTAATAGAACTACACATATGCCGGTAGTCAATAATTGAATATACTGTTGATGTCGCGGGTACTTTAAAATATTGTGAATAATTCTGTATTATTTAAAATGTATAGTACCTTTTAAGAATATTCAGATTGTGCCGTTTGTCAGTTGTTGATCATGACAGCACTAAATGACTAAAGACTTAATAGGCTATTTATTTTGACATTATTGAAGTGCAGTACACTTTGCATGTGTAAACATCGCAATCAAACTATTACTCTCATGTAGGTCCTCCCACCAGTCCTTACTTCGTACTTGCTTCCAATACCTCAGTCTGTTACAGGGGCAGGAATGAAATGTTTCCGAATAAAAGTGAACGTGCTGAAATGAAGTTAAAGCCAAAAAAATAAGAATGAAACACCTGAAATTACATGAAACTCCTGAGTAAACGTGGATAGTGTGGTGACGCAATGATGTAAATCCAATTATGTGCTATAACATGTAAAATGAGATCATGAAAGAAACATACAAAAAGCAGCTCATGTAAACACCTTAATCATATTATCGTCTTATTCAGATTAATGCAAATAATTTGACTAGTGATGTCAGTCATGGCCACACAAGGGAGACAAAGGAGGTTAAATCTTTAAGGTATTTACTCAAGCAGAGCAACAACAGCTGAGCATGAAGCAGGTGAGTGGTGAAGCAGAGTGTGATCTCACACACAGTTCAATATGGTAAGTTCAGTTCTTCGGTAAACACAAACACACACTTTAAAACACTGCCCTTAAGCAGGTTGATTTGAATTCACATGAGACAGATTACATCCATGGAAGAGCACAGGAGAAAACAGGAAAGCTGAAGAGGAAGACCATCTGACGTTGATTCCAGCCTGTGAATGACTGAGTGAGAGGAGTCTTTATAGTGTGCTGGTGATTGTGGGTGCACGAGTGGTTAGTTAGAATTCCGGTGAAGGTTCACGTGTGTGGTGATTGGTGATTGGCTGTGGTGACTGGAACTGCAGGAACGAGAGCAAGGGGTGTGACAATGTCCATGTAAATGTAGTCATTTGACTATTTATAGGTCTTTTGTTCATTAGTGCTGTACAGTAAGGTTTCATTTGTTAATTTAACTAAAAGCAATAGCTACTACAAAAGCATTTATAAATCTGAGGAGGATTCCTATTCACATATTAAAAACATAAGTTGTGAATAAAAAATAAATAAATAAATAAATAAAATATGTAAAAATACATTTACATACTACTTATTTAAAATGAGCTAAAACAAACTTCCTAAGTTCTCAAGGGGCGCAACTTAATTGATTTATATTCAATCTACTTAAATGTGCTTACTATAAAATAAGCTAACTTAATTGCTTCATGTTGTCCCAGCACAAGATTGTGTGGAACCCAGCAGTTTTCAAAGTGTAATAACTAAAATGCAATATTTCTCACTGTGGGTTAATGCATTAACTAATGTTTACTAATGAGAACGTATTGTGTTCCCTATTGCACTTTATCATTCTTTTGCTATTTAATTTGTTTAAAACACTTATTTACTTCATTTAGCATTTATATAGAATATGCTATATATGTTTATATATATTTTGTGGTTTCGGTCAATATTATGATAATACCATGTATATCGTGATAAAAGCTTCAGGAATTAATCGCAACAAGAAAATTGAATACAAGCATAAGCCTGAACAGTAAAACTAAGTTAAAATTACTATAAATTAACCAAATTTATTTTATTTGCATGGGGTAATTACAATATAATTGACAATATGACAACAATTCAGGCCTCAAGTGTACAGCAATATTGTGTAATCAACTCTCATATAATTGATGTAGATAAATATTGAATCTAGGCATGGGCCAGTATAAGATTCTGACGGTACAGTATGATAACCTTGGATAAAAATATCATGGTTTCACGGTTTTGTGATTACTGCTTTAAAATATTTTCTTTTCAAATGTCTGGATAAAAAAACAAAACCTTTTACCCCCTTGAACACAATATATTTTATTTTAAGAAACATTTAATATATTTCGGGATAGTAAACATGTCAGGCTAAATAAATCAAGTGAATCATTGACTTCTGCGATCTTTATTTGTTTCAAAAACACTGATGTCTTTACAATTTGCACCTATAAAAAAAAAAAAAAAATACATTTTTAAAAATCTTACTCATACCTTAGGAACGGTATAGCAGACAATTTTGGCGTTATGAAAACCTTGACTTTTCCAAACCACGGTATTCCTTGAAAACGGCTATCGTCCCACGCCTAGTGAGGACTAAGGAATCTATTCACTTTATAATCACTTTCTATCTTAGCAGTTTTCACACAAGCTGCATATCTATGGTTAATAACCTGGTTTATATTGGAAGCTTTATCATATATTTAACACATCATTCCATGGCGGATACATATAAAGGATATAATCATCCAAGGGATCATGGTTTCAGCCATCCAAAAGTGGTCTACCGAAGCACGAGCCGTTCCTTCCTTCTGCTGCCATAACTTCATTACAGCGGTTTTAAAAAGAGGCAAACGACTCAAAAACGGTCAGAAGCCACTCTCGCTCATAAACGTCTGACCCACAGAATCTCATCATTTTAATGACCCGTCGTAACCTCACGCAAGCTCTTTAAGCTTTACCGTCATTCAGCGCCTTCCCTTCCCAGCAGAGAAAACCACTTCCTCTTCAAAAGCATTCCAGATTCCTCAGAGCCCACCGGACGAGGATCTCAATGTGATTTTGCAAGAGTGCATGACGTTAGCGCTGCATTTGCAGTGATTCTTTGACCTGTGCTGTCAGGTCACGATGTCGAACAGCAGGAGACACAATGCGGAGCCGCTAGCCTTTGTCTGGAGGCCATCTGGGGCATGTTTACAAGCTTCTCCGAGTGGGCTTGTGTTGAACACAGACAGGCCGTCTAATGAGCTGAGCTGCTCTTCCAAACCTGGCATTTGCATTCCTTCAGACGTCATCTTGAAGGAAGCAATGAACAATCTGCTGGCACTAACTTGCTTTGAAGTCCTTCCAAAATGTCTCTTATTTCAAAGTAGATCAAATGAAGACACACGCTAATTTCATCAATGTGGTATAATTGATTTAGCCTAATGGTTAGTACGCTGACATATAGCACCATGGTGCTCCAGCGACCAGAGTTCGATTCCCAGATCGAGGTTCTTTGTCAATCCTTCCCCTCTCTCTGCTCCCAATGCTTTCCTGTCTGTAACCTCCACAGTCCCATCCCAATAAAAGGTGAAAAACCTCGAAAAAATAAATATAAAGAGTAATATGATAATGTTGTGAGAGTATTTACCCTCGAATTCGAATCGAGAAGAAATAAGACATCAAATTATTCTAAGCAAAATCTTTTCAGTGAACCAGTTAATTGACAAATAACATTTGATTGCTGCAGATCACTCTGAACCAATTCACTAGGGCTGTGAGACACAAGGGAACAAATCTGATATACTGTACGATAGCATGCTAAATAATGAAATGTTAATTATTAATTAACTATTAATTAAAATGTGAATTATTAATTGTTAATAAAAAAGAAAATTAAAAAGCATCACTATAATTTCTGAAAGTGAATCTTACTGTTCAATAAAATAAATCAGACAAATGTTTAAAAGAGAAAAAAAAACAACAGGAGAAAAAAAATGGCACTGAGCTGGTATAAATTTATCCAGGAAAACACTAACACCCTCTGGAAATCACAAACCGTAACCTTGGAATTATAAGGGTCTATGTACATTCTAAATGATTTTGAGATATTGAGCTTCAAAGTTTTTGCATTCCATAGCAAATAGTACGTGTGGAACATTTGTTTTTTTTTTGTTTTTGTTTTTTTTTAATAAAAAGATTTAAAATGTAAACAACTTACAAAAAAACATTGCATAATGTAAATGAGTTAGTATTTAATAAGAATATGTGAATGACACAATTTTGTTAAAAATGTCTGATAGAACCTTATAATTCTAAGGTGACGAAGCACCCTTTATAAAATGGAGGTACTGCTTTGCTGTCTTACTGCTATAAAATGGCTTGGTCATATTTCAGCATCTAAACTGAAAATCATTACAGAATTTTGGACAGGAAAACCTCCATGTCTAGTCTGATTGGTTTCAGAGATGCATGTTGGCATGTAACTACATTGCCTGATGTAATAACTCTTTGAGATAATGCGTTACTTGCAGGCACAAAAAGATAGTTTTGTATTAAATAACTAATTTAGAAACCCATTGCAATGTCACAATATGCATATGAAGTACTGTAGTGTATCACATTTTGCGATATTTAAAAAAAAAAAAACACACACACACACACACACACACACACACACACACACACACACACACACACACACACACACA
>CAIGQQ010006052.1:9565202-9607884 GCA_903798035.1 Danio albolineatus | reverse complement strand
CAGTACTGCGGGTGAAAAAACACGCGCTTTCAAAAGCCATATCTGTAAGTCTTCATAAACGCTCCATCTACTCCATGTGACAGGATAAAGTGATTAAAATATCCGCGTAAATTACCTCGGTTTCATATCGTCTACACACATTAACGGTAACGATGGATGGGGCAATATGAGACCATCTAATCGTTGCAGGGAGGTTTCACCATACTCCCAGCTCAAAACATTTACTGAACTAGCATTATATGGCATTTTTCTAAAATGACAGCTAACTATATATACTATGTAATGACTTTCCGAAACAGTCATCTGATGTACTACTGTGTCAGCGTACCGGAAGTTGGATGACAAAATGCGGATGAGCGAAGTATTAAAAGTGGACAGGGTGGAACAAGGTCAATACTGTTAACTCGCAGACTTTTTTGGTCACATCCATAACGCATGTTACTTTTCCGCATTTAAAATCTAAAAAAAGTTTACAGATATTTTTCTAATCCCACAAGTCTGTGGTTAGTTGTTTTGGAACATATAAACAGATGTTTCAATATAATGTTAACATATACTTTCTTTGTGAATTTATGTTTTGAGGTTTTACTGCGAATGTCACATCCATAACGCTGGAATTGCTCTATATTATTTTCTATATAAAGTTCTAAAGGATAAAGCGATTGCTTTATTATAGTTTTGGAAAAGTCAGTAATCAGAAATGGCTTTTTTGTTCAACGAACAAGAAAAAAATACTTAATTTCACGCTCATACACATTTCTCAATATGTACATACTAAACACCCACATAATTCTAATGAAATAATTGTAATTAATTTGGCCTGCAGTGCTCAAAAGCAGAACATGGGGGAAAACGAATTATATGCTTCACAGGATAAACATAAAAAAAATGTGCCAAAATATTACACATTTTAAAGCTTTCTAAGAAGCAATACATGACTTTTTGCTTAACGGCAATAGCATGAAGTACTGCAGAGGGTTTAATGGGTTTCAGTGAGGGCATTTTTGTCCTGAAGGTCCTGAGTGTTCTGTAACTATTTTTGTACAATGAAACTTATGAAAAAAATTGAGGATGAAACATTAAAGTTTCAATAGAAGTAAACCTTTGCCAAAATGCATGTCATTTACAATAACTCAGGCAAAACAGTCACAAAAAGTAAAATAAAAAAATGAAAGATGAAAGTCCATAAAGGGTTAAAGGGTCAACGGTCAGTGTCAGGCATTAGGTGCTTGATCAGTGTGACTGATTGGGACGGTGTGTTTTTCTCTTAAGCAGCTCATTAGAGTGCATGGCGTTCTCTCCTTCACATCTGGCTGTGGGACAGTAGTGACCCACTGAGCTCTGGATCTGATTAACGGAATGGTCAAAGCTCTGCTTCATTCCGAACAGCTGTGAATGCGCTGTTCTGCCTTGACTAAAAAAAAAAAAAAAGCCTGCTGTGAAAGTGGGCCGTTTACAAGAGCTGTTTTCCCACGCAGACTCTCAGAGTTACAGATGAGCAGAAGAAACTGCAGGAGAAAAATTGAGGTGGAAAACAGAGGAGGACGAGGTGAAGAGGAGACCGCTGGACTATCCATCACACTCAACATCTCGACTGCTCCAAGACATGTTTAGTGTATGTGAGTGTGAGTGTAGGTGTGTGTTTTTGTGTTAAGCTGACCATATTTTAAGGGTGGAAACTGTCCTAGTCAATTTTTCATATAAAACATTTAGCCTCTCTCTATATAAATACACACACATAAATATATATAAATATATATACACACACGTACACAAATAAGTAATATTATTAATAGTAATAATAAAATATCTGCTGATATTATCATGTTTTATAATAACAACAACTATGAAATATATTATTATTATTATTATTATTATTATTATTATTGTTGTTGTTGTTATTATTATTATTATTATTATGTAATGATTTACTCAACTTAATCGATTCACGACACTGATCTCACAATATAAAAAAGCTTGGTTATTTTTTTTTTTTTTTTAAAGAAACATCAGCATTTTTTGCCACAAGTTGAGATCTCTGCACATTTACAATGTGATGCAATGATGATGAAAAATCCCTTCCAACTCTCACAAACCAAAGCAAAAAACCTAATAAATAAGGGATGCAGGTTTGCATCAGAAAGGTTAAAGAAAGATTTATTTACAGTTCCTATATAAACTCGCTCAGAATGAGATAAGTGAGTACAAAAAAGAAAACTCAAAACAGATTTGCTAACTTTACTTTCGGTATTAAATCGATGACAGAGCAACAAGTTGCACACAGCCTGAAACATGGCACAGCACTCCTGAGGATGGAGCTTTCAATGTCAACATCCACACTTTTCATCGTTTTAAACTATTTGCTACAAACTTGATCACCGATATTGCACGTTAAGCAAGTTCGATAAAAACTAGGGCTGTCCAAGAATTGTGATTAATCCCATCCAAAATAAAATTTTGTTTTGACATAATATGTGTGTGTGTTATATATATTTATTATGTATATGTGATAAACACATTCATAGAAGCCAAAACTATATATAAAAAAGTTACATCAAAGTAGTTACATCATATTCAAATGTAAAATTTGTATCATACACATGTATTTTTTATATATCTAAATATAAACCAACATTTTATCAAGTATATGCATGTGTGTATTTATATATTCATAATAAAATATACACAGTACACACACAAATATTATGTTAAACTTTTATTTTGGATGTGATTAATCACGATAAATTTTTTGACAGCCCTAATAAAAACACAACGGTCCCTGCTGTTCAAAACATGTATCACGATTTGTTTAATATCCCAAGCCATTTGATTTGGATATAGTTTATTTAGAAGACAGATACAAAATTTAATCTTGAACAAAATACTAATAAATAAACGAATAACAAATGTTTCTCTTACATAATATATCGTTTCAGCATCTACATCGCAATGTGCGCATCCGCAATAGCAAGATTTGCAATGTTGAGGCTGAATTATAGTTATAACTATATTACATTATATTGAATTGTCTTAGAACACATGTGATTTGTAGCCATAGTGATTTGTTTAACCATAACAGAGTCAAAGTTTAGCATTTGCATGTATTTTTAAGACCTGTTACTGAGCACTTGAAGACAGATTAAAACATTTGGACACAAAAAAAATTGATGTTTGGAAGTGTAACAAAGATTAATTGTAGTTAATTATGATTTTTTTTTTTGTCTTTTTTCTACTCCAAACATCTACATTTTAAAGTAAAAATAAGATTATTTTGCTCACCCCATTGGCAGATAATTGTGGTTGTTTTAAGGAAAAACTCTTAATCTTCACATTGCTAAAACAATATTTTTACTTGATCTAAGAATTTTGAGAGATTTGACTAGAAACGAGACAAAGCAAAATAAGAAAATCTATTTTTGCATTGTGATTATTCAACTGATGTACCTGAATACTGTTAGACTTAGAAAACTGTCAAATAGTCCAAGATTAGTTAATCACTGAAGCTAAGCAGGGCTGAGCCTGGTCTGTACCTGGATGGGAGACCAGAATGGCATAAACTAGGTTGCTGTTGGAAGTGGTGTTAGAGGCCAGCAGGAAGCGCTCGACCTGTTGTCTAATGCCCTAGAAAAGTGAACAGTACACTGTAACGTCAGTGAACGCCATCTTTCAGATGAGGCGTTAAACCGAGGTCCTGACTCTTTGTGGTCATTAAAAATCCCATGGCACTTCTCGTAAAGATTATGTAACCCCCGGTGTCCATCTGCCCTTACCCATCATGGCCACACAATCATACCCATCCACCAAATTGGCCCTGTGGTGCCCTGGTGCTGTTGTCCTGTGGCTGCCGTTACATCATCCAAGTAGATGCTGCACACTGGGGGTGGTGGTGACCCCCCCGAAAATTACTTTAATTTTCATTTGCAACAATTATCTCTTATTAAGAGGCTATCCAGCATGTAATCAAAATAATCTTATCAGTTCATAAATACAGTAGTATTTCCCCACCCACATGTGTTGTTGTTATATTTAAGTAATTGCCCTGCTTGCTCGGTTGTAAAGCACTCGATGCTATGAGGGACTGCAGCCGTGGCAGCTTTATAGAGCAACCCGGAATAAAAGCACCCGCTGTGTTAAACAGAAATGAGTGTTACAGACACTGCAGTGGCTGAACGATGTGACAGAAAGTGCCAACTCAGAGATCCATCCGCAAATGACTAAGAGCTGATCCACACAAGCCAACCAGCTCCATACACATCAAGGCTGAAGTATAAATTCAGAGCGGATGCGGTGACATTAATGCAATCCTTTTTTTTATTCCCTCCTGCGGAGCTGTGTGCAGATATTGAAGTGCACGCGAACTTCACAATAAACTCGTTCTGGGTTTTGAAAGAAAAGGTGGGCAACGACCTTCCCCACAGCCCTTATTTGATAGCAGAGCCTGAATAAATCTCTTCCCATTAATTATAGATTCACCAAAGGATGGAGGGGATCTGCGTCTCATAAACCCGTGCCGGAGGGACCACCTGCATTCTGATGCCCTGTATTATGGTAATGGATGGTTATACTGTATAGATCACAGGCATCGTTTGGAGGAATATGAAGCTGTTATGTAACTGCAAACGCCATGACCCTTTAACGGTCCATTGAGGATTTAGCAGCTCACACATCTTAATATTCCAGACAACAACCGAAAAAATAAAAATAACAAAAAGTTTGGGAAGGAATAAATCGCTGCACTTTGATGTCAGCACAAGACAGGCTTATTAAATGTCAAAGCAAGCCTGAAAGCCACAGCATTTACGTAATAAAGAGTGAGAATGAGATTTGCACATTAAATGCTTGGCAATAAATTACATATTACAGCAGACACAAGAATTTGTTTATTGAAAACAATCATCTGTTTGCTATTTAGCGGGTTCATGATATCATTTATGACATATTTGGAGCTGTAATACTGAAACGCCTCCCGCGCCTCTATAATTTCCAATTTACAAATGCCTCTAATAAAATCAATCGTATATTTTTAGTGGTGCACCTTAAAATGTGCAATAGCTGGTAAAATTGAGAGCTCCATAAATTCTCTTAATTTAAGCAGCTACGGCTGACAAACGAGAACTGTAAAAATAAATAAATAAATAAATAAACATCTAGAGCTTTGATTTCGGAAATCCCTCTGATACCCATTGTCAACTTCAAACACTTTTTGCTCCCTCTGCAAACTGTATAATAAACCCGCTTGAAATAAACATATTAATATTTCAAAATGGAGAGATTTTCAAGGTGAAGTTAAAAGTGAACTTGCTCTATCGTACATCTCGTGTCAACGTTCATAAAGTTGTGGCATTTTGTTTTCAAAGAATGACTCCTAAGAGAGGTAAAATCTTATCTGAGAGATTTCCTCGGAAAATAAAAAGTCATATTCAAGGAAACAAACAAAACCTGGAAGGAAAAGGTTCTTCAGCAACTACAGACACTCCCATTTACCCCCTCAGGAAAACAATGAGCTTCATGTCGTCAGGCCAATGGAAAACACATGGAGGACAATGCTTGAAGAAAAAAATAATGTTCTGGCTGCAGAAAACCAATTTGATGTTGTTGGTTTTTTTTTACATTATAGGGATGTCACTGTGAGAAAAGCTTCATGCCAGTAAAGTTATAGAGATTGCACACATCAGGAATCCACTATCAACATGTGGGGGATTTAAATGCATGTTCAGTTTTCAAGTTCGCAATATTGCTTGTACTGTTTACAGAAAATGTCAAGGCTCGCTGCGCATTTTACAAGAGTAGATATTTCCCAGCAAGCGTTTTTTGGTTTGTTTGTTTTAAAGACGTCTGATAAATGTCCATGGACATCTTGGCTAAAGCAAGATTAAATTTAAGCAGTCAGTGAATATCTAAAAGACATATAACAACACCCTGAAAGTTAACTAGTTGACTGGTCTTCAAATATACAGGAATAAATGACTACATCTAATCTATGTATTAAATTGTCTATTGATGGATTATTGTTAGACGTCTATTAGATTTTCTTTGACAACCCAAATTTAGAATAGTTTCAGCCAAGACGTCCATGTCTGGATGTCTATTAGAAGTCTTTTAAACTAAATTGTATATATATAAATATATATTGATAAATATCGATACTGACATCTTTAAAATATACAATCTTGCTTTTGGTTAGTATTGATATTGGCTTTACTCTCTCGCACTCTCTCTTCTCACCAGCAGGGAGTTGAAGATCCATCAGGCTATTTACTCATTGTATCATTTAGAAACGTGAAGATATCGATAACAGATTAACACATACAACAAAAAGTAAATCAGCACACTCCCTGTGTGCCTCAGTGAAAACCAGATTACTTGAAAATCCAAAACATTGTATTGTTTTATTAAAAAAAATATTCCCTCTTTTTGCCTCATTTGTATGCTCGAAATGCTGTGGAATTTGTTACTTGCGGCATCAAAAATGGTATTGAATATCAATACTTTAAGGTATCGTACCATAGTTAGAAATTCCAGTATCGTAACAATAATTTGTATAATTAAAGCAATAATCACTTTCATTTAAAAGTTAACTTATTTTTTAAAAATCTGTGATATTGTGACTAAAAGCATAAACATAAAATAATATCTACTTAAATATTTTTAAATGCAATGAATAGTAATTTTGATCACACATTAAAAGTTGTAAACTTTCCTCTAAAATGCTGTAAGAGAAGACATTTTATTCTGTCCACAGTGAACTGACTGAATTGTGGTTTGCTGTTGGTCAGTCTCCTGTGATGGACAGGTTGTGTTGCCTTATTTTGATCATGTTTACAAGAGCATACACACAAAAAAAAGATGTCTGCTGCTTGTAAAATATTACTTTTTTATAATGAGCTGAAACAACACAATGCTTGAGATTTTTCAGGGAACAACTTAATTGTTTTATGTTCAATCTATCGTACAGAACATTTAGCTAGTGTGAACAATGTCTTCTGAACTCTGATGAGCACCCACAAACAATACCAGAGTCTGCCTGAAAGAGGTGGTCTGGGGTAAGGTTCATGCAAATTCTGGTCCGGTTCACTTCTGATGTGAATGCAATCATACCAAATAACAAAAGTGAACCGCCAACTGTGCAACAAACTTTAGTTTTCATAGCATTCAATCATGTGTGTATGTCTGTGTATCACCTAACATTATCTTAGTGACAAGCAGGACTGACCCAGTGCAAAAACAGTAATGATGTCTGCTGGTCTCCTCCAAAAACAACTCCTGCAGACATCGCGTTAAATTCTGAACGTGTTTAATATATTTGCGGTAGATAGACGCAGATTGCTCTCTGTATGTTACCAAAACCAAAAGACTCAGTAAAAGCAGAATAAAAGTGGTGTGCCTATGTCTTTCCATTTTGGTGCCTTGGCTATCGTGGCAGTCACCTAGCAACAAATGTACACACAACAGTAGCTCGATGATGCAAGCGTACCAGGCTTCAGAAGGAAAAAAGACAGTGTGAATACAAACTAGCAGAGAAGATAAAAATGGAGGACAATCGAACTTGGGTTTGGACCAGGCAATTGAATCAAATGTGAAAGATTCTGATTCTGGAAGCACCCTTAATCGATTTGTGTTGGGACAACATAAATTAATAGTGTGGAACCTTGCATTTTTTTTCTTTACAGTGCATGAACACAACAAAAATATGTACACTGATCTATTTAAAATATACACTTAATAATCCAATAAAAGGAAGTAAAATCTTGATGTTACTTTAAATGTAAAAAGAGAACAGTGTGCGCAGCAGAGTTTGAGACTCAATATTCAATGCTGACTGATGAATAAAATACAAAAAAATAATAATAATTGCCTGATAAGTGATTTGGCACAACAGCCTGAAAAATTGTGTATTCCTAGTGAATTAGAAGCAAGTATCTGCCACGCAGGCAGAGTTAACATGAACAAGACGCCTTCACTGTGCTCACACACACAAACAAATCCAAGACAAAGTGCAATCCCATCAGCGCTCAAATTAATGAGGGTCATAGAGAGATGAGCGGGATAATGAGACAATTAACTCTTCCACTGACATTTACTCCACTGCTCTTAATAAACAAAGACTTTCGGCGGAGGAAAAACAACACAAAAAACTAGCAGGATCTTCACCTCTTCATCAGCAATCAAAGAAAGAGACAGCGAGAGAAAAAACGGGTGAACTGAACTCTGGGATGGACGGCGCTGAGTTAAACCAGGAGGCGAGAGGTGAGGCTGAAGCACCATTAGCAGCCCCAGACCTGTGATGATGAACATAGGCTGATTGAGTGTGAAAGCTACTGAATACAACACACGCATAATATGTAATGTAAAGCCTTTTATTTATAAACAAGCCAACAATCATTTGGAATTTTTTTATTTTTGTACTTGTAATATTGTATAGTACACATTTCAAAATCACTTTTCAAGAGTTCACACTTAGATATTGCTTGATAATAATAGCAGGTTTGGCATGCTGTCCCGGGAGAGAACCCTGAGCTTGGAGACAATTGAGCCCAGGGCTCCGAGATAAGGGTACGAGATAAGGAAGTTCTCAAGAGCTCCCCCTGGTAAAGGAGGAAAAGGGGGAAATGGGGTGGATGGGGGGATTCTTCAAAAAACGAAGATAAGGGAGTAATGCTAGTCAGGTTATTTATAGTGAGTTTGGAATGATCTGATTGGCTAACTAATGATTACAGATGAGAGACCAGCTGTCATCAATTATATCATGTGCTCCTCTCAAAATTAGTTTGTGAAACGTCACTTAATGTGCAACCACAATTAATGCTGCGTTCCACACAATTCCTTCATGTTGTCCCAACACAAATCGATTGAGTCAACTTGATCAATTTTGCAAATTTAAGTGGATTGAACAGCAATCTATTAAGTTGTTCCAAACAAACTGAGAATTGTGTCGTTTCAACCATTTCAACTTTAGTTTGAGCAAGCAGCTAAAGTATTTTCTTTGAGTGTGATTCTTTGCATCTTTACTTTTTTATTCATCAGAAAATGTTTGTTTGTTTGTTTGTTTGCTTGTTTGTTTGTTTATTTAAGCAGAAATCTAATATTTATTTTCTCACCCATCAGAAAAATGTTTTTTTTTTTTTGCATCTATTATTTTTTTGTTATGTTTTTGATTGTGGTTACCTATTAGAAAAAGCTTGTTTTGATCAAAAATTTGACAATTAATGTTTTAAACCTTTCCATTTTATTTATTTATTTTGTATTTAAAGTATAAATCTAAAAGCACTTTTCTTTTTTCTTTTATTGTTTCTTTGGTTTAGTTTCAAGTGTAAATCTAATATTTAATTTTGTACCATTTGAAAACAGTTTTGGTTTTAAGCAATTTAAAATTTTAAAAGACATGCTTTTGCCATAAAAAACAAACAAACAAACAAACTTTATTTATCTATCCATTTTTGCTTTTGAGCATGAATCAACATTTATTTTTATTATGCATTTACAAATGTTTTTTGTTGTTTGTTAGTTTTTTCCAAGCATAAATCTAATGGCATGTACTTTCTTACGCACTAAATAAATTTTTTCCAGTATTAAGCAAAAATTTGACATCTTTTTTCTAAGTCACAGTAAAACAGATTTGTGTTTGTTTCCGTTACAATTTTTTTCTTTGCATTTTGTGAGCCATTGCTTAGGTTATTACCAATGCAGGAGGTACCACAGTAAGTCTTAATTGGCAAAAGTATAGATCTCAGATTTCAAAGAGTTCACAATCCTGTTCTCGCAACTGAATTTTAAGTCCCTCTTAACAACCAGGTTCAATACCTACAACCTCACAAACATCTAATATTACCCAGTGAGGGTCCTATCAGATGTCTTTACCACCCAGAGAGAGTCTGTTACATAGGCAGTGCGTGTTTGAGCTTTCAGAGGAAGGTCTCAATTATAACAACGACAATGAACTGCTAATCAGCTTCAAAACCGGTGAGCCATCAATCAATAACCTGATTCTTCAGCGGTGACGCAGGGAAGGCTCAATTCTCAGCAGCTAATACGTAATGGTGTTTGCATTTGTGTGTTTGGGGAGTCGTCGCCAGCCTCACTGGCACACAATGAGCCGCGGTGGCAGTTTTAATAAAGGCTGGATCGGGCACTGCAGGCTGTCGGAGGGAAGATTACAGCATTGATCTGTTAAGGAACTGAGAGATTCAGGTGGTTTCTCAGTCAATCCCAGCCCTTCTGGCAAACATCCGCTGACCTCACAATGACTCATTGGGGGACCCACAATGGATACGCACCACTTCATTCAATTAAATTAAACTTGCCGTGTTTGTCAGTCAGTCTGTATTGTGGAGCATCTATTTAAAAAGTGCCGACATACCACACTTTTTCCTAATGGAACGTCCAAAATAATAAGAATAAGAATAAGAATAAGAATAATAGTGGCGCCAGGGTGGCACAGTGGGTAGCACAATCGTCTCACAGCAAGAAGGTCACTGGTTCGAGCCTAGAAATGGTTGCCATTTCTGTGTGGAGTTTGCATGTTCTCCCCGTGGTCGCGTGGGTTTCCACCAGGTGCTCCGGTTTCCCCCAAGAGGTATAGGTGAACTGGGTAGGCCTATTATTATTGTTATTGTTGTGGCAACCCCAGATTAATAAAGAGACTAGGCCAAAAAGACTACCAAGCCAAAAAGACTAAGCCAAAAAGAAAAAAATATATATTTATAAAATAAATAAATACAACCAATATATTTACAAATTAAAATGAATAATTAAAGCAATTTTTCCGCATGCCTGTTTTCCTGTAGTGTTTAAATGTTTATTTTAATCATTGTAACAAAATAGTATAATAGTAAAATAGTTTCTAACATCAGTTATTCTTTTTAAAATAAACAATAAAATGTATACTGTACATAAAGTTTGATCACTGTTTCTGTCCACTGAATGCTTGTTATATGTATAGTGGTGTATTAGAAAAACAAAATAGGAAATTACATTGTTTTCCCCCTTATTTTAAAATAAAAAACTCAATAAATTAGATGTTAATATACAAGACTTAATATACAACATATGATAAATGTAAGGTTTTAAATACAAATACCAATCTGCCTTTCCTAATTAAATAAACTTTAAAAAAACATCTAAATATATTCTATGCTTACATATTTTTATAGTATTTATTTAAAGTTTCATTTTAGATTTGTGGAATTTTTTCTGCTCTTGCAATTAGAAAAAATCCATTCTAAGCCTTTAGACCTTACAGCATGTCCACTAAATGCCTGAACGTATTTACGTATGTTAATGTTGTTTTAAGATTTATATTACTTGAATTTTTATAGAGTTGGAGAACTGCAAGTCAATTTACTCATAAAGCACAGTTCAAAATGAATACTTTATCTATTACCACATTTTCAGCATTGAGTTTGAGGGCCACAGAATCACACACAAGTTAAGCCTGCTAATGTGAATGTTTCCTGTGATGATGAGCCAGAATAACATCACAATTATGATCTCTATAAACAGGTGCTAACGGGAGGAATGTTGCACAACACGCACACCGAACTGCTCATCATTGTTCATTATGAAACCCCGGGGTGTTTGGTTTCATCAAATCGGCTCTTTCCCAAACTGTGCTCACTGTGAACCCACTGAACCACAAAATATTGGCCAGATTGCAGCTTCCAGATTTCCCATTACCTAAAAACACATCCAGCAGGATTAATATAATCCAGTCGGAAATTGGCTTCAACCCAATAACAAAAATAAATAAATATAAAAGTCTTTTGAGAGAACTTGATGCATTTGTAATATGCTTTTCTCATCAAGGGCAGTGTCTTATAAACTGCCACCAATGTGCAAGTCTGGGAAAAAGGTTAAGCCTGTGTTACACTTTTTGGGTTTCAAATGTAACTTAGACTCTGGGTGAATTATCCCAAACAAAACACACAGTTTGCTATGACAGTGTGCTTGTGCCACGCTTAATAATAATCATGCAAGATTTAGATCTGTAGACATGAGAAAAATATATATATATATATATATATATTTTTTTTTATTTATTTATTTTTTTTTATTAATATTATTATTCTTTTTATTTTGCATGACTTCTTAAATAAAGACATAGCATTATGACTAGGCCTGTCACAATAATCAATATATCGACTTATCGCACAACACATGAACATGACCACAATAATTTTTGGTGATGCAATATATATCGACCATAAATAAAAAAACAATTCTAGCAATATTATATCTTTATTGGAGGTGTCGGTTTGGTAAAAAAAAAATACAGTATTTTCTGTAAATTACATGAGTATATTTTCATGTGGGTGTCTGACAACTAAAGCTAGATCTGGTAGTAGATATCGCAGCCTCTGTTACTTTTTACCTTGCACTTTTTTGTTAACATTTATTATTATTTATTTAATATACGCATTTTCACATTCTGATTTTTTAATTCCTGATTATTAAATTGTTAAAATGAATATAACTTAATTAAATATTCTTGGGAATGAAATATTATCTGTTCTTTGGAAGATTGTACTTGTATTATGATGATATTATATTGTCATTCTGGCATTATGAGTGGAATAAAATGACAATAATATAATTTATCGATGTGTGTATTTGGATGCAATATATCGCACAACACAAAGATACCGTGACAGGCCTAATTATGACACTATTTTGCCTTGTAATGTTTTTTTTTTTTCATATCATGATTAATGCCATGACTAATATCATATTCTTTAATTTCCACTGTATTTAAAAACATTTGTATTGCATTAATGGTTTAAACATTAGTATAAGAGTTTTAAACATTGGTTAAAACAGCTAAACTACTTGATAAAAGTAAAAAGTAATAAAATTTGTATTAAATTATTTTTTTATAATAACTTAATATTATTTATTGTCATGTTAAAATAAGTGCTAACAATGAAGTAAATAATAAATAATTAAAATATTTTTATTAATAAATAAAACATTATAAACAAATACATTTAAAAAACAAATATTAAGAAACAAAAAATAATCAAATAAATAAACAAATAGACAAATAAACAAATAGACAAATAAACAAATAAATAAATAAATAAACAAATAAATAAATAAATAAATAAATAAATAAATAAATATTCAATTAGATAGGTTCATCACATTTTAACTAAAGCACAAAGTACATCACATAAAAAACCAGGTCATCACCCACTAGTCCTTAATCCTTTAAACGGACCAAAAACGACTCTACATCCCCTTTAAACCCTTTTTAATTCACACCGAGGGCCACCTGAACTCCATGTTCCCCCTCATTTTAAAGGCAGCAGACTGGACTCGTTCACCCATTATGGCTCATGCTGCCATAAGCCTGCTGCCAATTAGCCCGAGACTCTAAATCTCCTTAGCTAAACAGATCAGGGCATATGTTATGTGTCTAAAGAGCAAACAATAGGGGGTTGGAAAGAGAGAGAAAAAAAACACATGTAAAGGCTTTACGAAGTCTTGTACAATATAAATGAAGTGCATTACACAATTTGAGCATGCTTTTACAAGCTCACCTGTCCCTTTACAAGTGTTTAAGGGCCAATTTATATCCATTTATTACCTGCGAGTAAAGATCACACAGGCAGGGACAGAGAAGCAAATCAGATGAAAACCTTGTATGTTTGAACCCACTAGTTTTCAGGAAATAAGAAAAGCCCTGTATTGTTGAATAATTAAAAACTGCAATGTTAGCATTTACTCTAGAGTCAAGGCCTATTTCAAAGCGACACACTGTTCAAAACGGAGCAAAAATGGAAACAATTTTGTCTTAAAAGAAAGTAACCAGTTTTAAAGGCATAATGTGGAATTTTCACCACTATAGGGTGTATATTCACTACAAACTAAGATATAGTTGTGTGGAATCATGGGCTGTTGTGGTCTTCATTACATCCTACAGGGCTCCTGCAGAAATAATGTTTGTTGATGAACTAAACAATTCAAGGCTTATTATTAGGGTAGTATGAAGCAGAATAAAGCCTCACTCTCTCTACCAGCAAACTTGCAGCCTTTCATCCTGGGTAATGTTAGGGCGTACTCACACTGTGTACAGTTGCCTTGAACCGGGCTGAAGCATGCTTGTCCCCCCTCCCGTCTCCCCCGACGGCCCGCAGTCACATTGCACTCGAGCCTGAGCACGCTTAGGTCATCGATGATCCGCTGTTCAGTTTAAAAAGCGCTCTCGCTCAGCACAATGGACATTTCTTTAGTTATGTCGTTTTAGTCGTTTGGGATGCAGTGACACGCTGTCAAATATTTCGCCAAACAGATCAGCCACTTTTGACGCTAATAAACCACAATAAAGTCCTCGTGCTGCAAGAATTAGGAGGTTTGCTGAAGATGCAGTTGTCGTACAGTGAGGGGTTTTTGAGTTTTTAATAATCTACGACAGTACAATCATTGAACAGCAAGAGCGATTAATAAATCTATATGAAACAGTTCCTTAAAGTGACATCCCGTCTTCAGTTTTGGGCTCAGATGCGCTTTGCACTCACACTACAAGTGTATCGCGTCTGAGCCCAAGTGAACCGCGCTCTGGCACACCTCTTTCAACCGGACCAACATCTGAGCCCGATTCAAAGCACTCACACTTCTCAAACGATCCAGGAAACGGGCCTGGGCACGGTTCGGATAGCATAGTGTGAATGCGCCCTTAATGTACGATTTTCACTAACAGCCAATGTGTTTTCTTGCCGCAGGAAATAAACATTTTTGTGGGGAAAATGTATGTTTGATCACAAAGACGAACAAGAAAAAAAATGTCCTCTGTCATTTTGGTTATGTATCCATAGAATATAACCAGCTGGTGCAGGATCTGAGAGGATCACACGAGCTCTACTGGTGGTCCTACTGTATATGCAGTCTTTCTCAAAAGTCAGTTTTCATTTGCATAAAGTTTAAGCATTCTCAGATATGCCTAACCCTTGAGCTATGTGGGTTTTAAGGATCCAGCAGAGATTTGAGGATTAGTTCATAAGCTCTTTTTAATGCTTCTCAATAGTTAAATGTTTGTAAAACCCAACTAAAAAGGTTTCCCCCAGAAAGCAAGGGTACAGTAAACTCTGTTGTTGTTTTTAGTGAAAAAGTCCTATTTTTTGTACTCCAATCCCTCACCCCATACAAAGCCCAGCATAGGTTGTCTATCTACCTAAGAGAGCCGGCCCTCATCCAAGATCAATAGAGCCAATGATGGAAATGTCAGGATGAAGATCTAAGACCCATTGACCAGCCATCAAGGGCGAGAACGGCGTATCCGCCCCTCTGCGGTGCTGGCATCAATACTGTTCACTCAGCAGGTGCCTATGGATACTCTACGGAGGGATAATAAACAGAGACACCAGCCATCCAATATCTCCTACAGGCTGAGGGCAGGACCTGAGCAGTCATGAGTGACTAGCTTGCCTGGCAGCCTCTTGTCCTGCCGTTCCCTCTGCAAGTGAGCAGCAAGATTGACTGCAGTGCTGGCTGGCATTTTCTCCTTTGAGACAGGGATAATGCTAAACCGGGCCTGACTGTGCCAACTGTAAAACACTTGTGTTCCTGCTGTGAGCGAGCGTTCAAACATCCGCCGAAGTCGCTGACGCCTTCAAGCCAGGCTGTTGCTGTGGCAACCCGGCACCTGTTGCCCACTGCACCCTCAACCTCTTCATCTTTCAGCTGGTCCCTGTCCATAGCTCAAAGGATCTCGGAAAAGAAAACCCTTCAATTCCTCAAAGCCTCATGCCTATCAGCTTTAAAGCAAACCTTTGCTGCTCCATATTCAACACATGCATAATAATTAGCAAACTGCCATCAAAAAGGCTCTTGTCCGTGTCTTTGTCCAGCCTGATAAACCGTGAATGTTTCATGTTCTTTTATCAGTCTTGACCTGATCATCAGTCATCACAGTAATTAAATGGCCTGCTACTTTTTTTTATTATGGATGCTATGACTGTAGAAGATACACATGTAGAAACAAGAGTCTAATGGCCCGTTTCCACTGAGTGGTGCGGTACGGTACGCTTTTATGGCTGTTTCCACTGTCAAAAGGCTACCGAACCGAACTGTACAACTTTTTGGCTATCCTTTCGAAAGGGTATCAAACACGAGAAAGGGTACCAGAAGGTGGAGCTACACGCGCAGCTTAACGCTGATTGGTTACAGAGATACGTCATTTGCTCGCGCAACAAGCCAGAATGAAAACAAAGAACCCGCCATGTTTTAAATACACAGCCAAGACATTACATCGTAATAATATAGTCATATAATAACAAGCCCTGGTCGACCCAAGCTCAAACAAAAATTGTCGTCGTCTTGATGAACAGCCACAAAGCCAAGAAGAAGAGCAGTTTCTTCCTTGTGCCCCGTCATTTTTTACGAGCCCGTCTAAAGCGGGAGCGGTTTCACTTTCTCACGTGCGCGTCTATATTTGAAACAACAAACTTCTTGAGCTGATAATAACGTGCGTGTGATTATTGAAGTGCTTCTGACATGCGATCCTTTTAGAAACGGACAAACACAAGAGTGAAGCGCGAAAAAACAAAGGAGCAAATAATTTTTCCAGCAAACATGAACAAACTGCCCTGTTTAACTATTATTGTCACCTTTTGGACTATTATGAACTGAGAATGACGGAATTACTTTCTAGCCAGAGGTTACATGTGCTGGTGAAGATTAAAGACACAGATGAGAGGTTTGCACTGACTGTGGGCTATATTTCGTGTTGTTTTTGAACCTAAATAAGACACTGTGAGGGTCTGTTTGTGTTCATATATGCTGCATTTATTTATTTTATATAACTGCAGACGTTACAGTAGGCTATTTCACACTACTGATCTGCAGTTATAATCAGATCATGTTCATAGAAAGGTCAGTAATGAACATTTATACACAAGTGTTTATGTGTATAATAAAGCATCTGTTTTGTGAGAAGTGCTGCTCATATGATTTGTGAACGACCCGTACAGCTTTACTGTAAACATTTCCGCGAGTGAAAATGGCGTCAACTGAAACTTTCTGTCGTACACCACGCCCACCAAAAAGGTACCCTTAGCAGTGGAAAAGCAAGCCTGATAAAGGTGACCTGTACCGACCTGTACCGTACTGTACCACTCAGTGGAAACAGGCCATAAAAGACAGATAGAAAGCTCTACAGCTAATAATTAGAGGTGTCACAATTATTTGTTTCATTGATTTATCGTGATGCAGATACAGTATAATCGGTTATAATGTACTATAATGTCATAGTACCATATGATGAGAAAGACGAGATGGAAGTGGAATTAAGATGCTTCAGTACCTGAAAAATTGACATATGTGCACAGTTCACCACTTGTGTGTTTGCTGGGACAGTCTTTCTCTGACACTGAAGATACAGTAGAACCCAAGACCTCCTTTCATTGCTAGGTAGGAATAGGAAGCTCCACCTCTGCCTCTCTCTCTCAATGTGGACCTGGTGGAGTGCGCATGGGGTAACGTTTACTCTCTTCTTTCGGCTGTTGCAGCAATACTTGTGGATCTACTGCATGAGTCCATCTATGAGGTGTCACTAATCATTGGAACTCGCTCAACAGAGCACAAAAAGCAAGCAGGAAAAGGCTAATACCTCTCATTTATTAAATTTCAGAACTTGTATTATGCATTTTTCCTATTTACTTTTTTGTGTTTGTGGCTTCTGTGCCCGTACTTGAATTTTGTTTGACAGATTCAAGAAATGCATTTACTTTGAACAGGTAAAATTAAAAGGTTCAGTTCCTCTAAGCCAGCATCATTCGAACTGAATCGAATCCCTGACATTTGTAAACAAACCAATCCTTACTATCAATCCATCTATCTATAAATGGATAAATAATCTATAAACAAAAAATAGAACAGGTCAGGAGACAGGGCGGCAGGATGGTTCAGTGGTTAGCATTGTGCCTCACAGCAAGGTTTGTGTCCTAGCTGGACCAGTTGGCCTTTCTTTATGGAGTTTGCACGTTCTCCCTGTGTTCGTGTGCGTTTCTTCCGGCTGCTCTGGTTTCCCCGACAATCCAAAGACCTGCGCTATAGGTGAATTGGGTAAACATAAATTGGCCGTAGTGTATGAGTGAGTGTGTGAATGCGAGAGTGTATGAGTGTTTCCCAGTACTGGGTTGCGGCTGGAAGGGCATCCGCTATATAAAAGATGTAACGGAATAGTTGGTGGTTCAATCTGTTTTAGTAACCCCTGATAAAAATGGGACTAAGCCAAAGGAACATGAATGAATGAAGGTTAGGAGACATAGATATATGGTGAGATCTATGTTTATAAATAAATCTACTGACAGAATTTCCTGCAAGTTATTCGATAATGCAATTCAAAAAAAAAAAAGCCAGCGAGAGTTGTGAAGTGTCACGGGCATCTACGGTTCATCTGTGCCTACTGAACTGTTGCTTAATGCCTCAATACTGCTTTTCACCAACAGCAAATCTAAGGAATCATTTATCGATTTGCTTTCTTGCCTCGACGTTTTGTGACAAGACCCGCAGTTTGGAAAGGAGCCAATTAAGAGCGCAATCAATAACTCAGCCATTGATTACAATTCATGCGGCTGTTGCTTTGACAGAACAGCATCCCAGCTTCTGTAGGTATGCTATATATAATCTCAGGCCACATAGAGGTCAGGTGCTCTGAGGTGGACTGGAATAAACATGAGCAGGCCTCTAATCCTCATATAGGGATGAATAACCAGACGTGAGAAAATATCAGGAAAGCGTGATTGGATTTCTGGCTCCTACATGAAACGAAGGGGCAATATGCCTACCTGGAGTTGAAGGAGAACAAGTGTGTTCTGCACAGGCATACACAAAGCCATTCTCCTAAATCAATACTGGACTTGTAGCTTCAAGCACAATGTTTATAAAGGTCCCCCTGTGAGCCCATAATGAATCCTAGAAGTTGTTGAAACAGCGATATTGATCCCTAATGAGCACCATCTTCAGAGGACAATTTGTTATTCCTTCATATGTACCTCATATTGGATAAATAATACAGGTCACCATTTTTGCCCATTAGAAAAATTACAGGATGGTATGGGTCAGCGGTAACAGCATAATATACTAGAGTGCTCCTGTAAATCTATTTATATACAGTTTTCTAAATCAGAGCACTAATGGCTTAAGGTTTTCTTTTCAGAATAAAGCTGGTGTTTTTTTCCAGGTGACTGGTAACCACGTGATCCAAAGCCATATGAAATCCAATAGTGCATGCTACTATAATAGAACAGTGCGAGTTTTGATCTCCCACACCTCAAAACAACTCTACAAAAAGAAAATAACCTGCAATGGGTATTTTGGCACCGTACAATGTGATTTGTAATTGTACATAAACACTCTGCACTTATGCAAGCAAAACTTCAGGGTACGTTCACCCTTACCAGGTTTAATTTAATAGGTTACATTTGAACAATTTAAAACCATCTGAACCATGGTGTACACCAAATAAGTTGACCATCGTAAGTGTGATTTGACTGAAAAATGAGTGCAACATGGACCAAAGATATCTAAACAAACAAACAGAACATGACCTAACTGTGGCAGTTTATAGGATGCACTTTTTTATAGGAGGAATTTTTGAAACATGCTTGGATGAAATATCATGGCAATGTTGACCTGTTAGAGATAACAGACCATACAAGACATTTTCGCGATGACCAACATAGACCCACATGTGGCAAAGTGCCTTGATTATGGTGTAATCCTTTTAAACTGTTTGCTTAGAATAAGAAGTACTACCACCACTAATATTATGTAATAAATAAAACTAGCACTTAACTAGAAAAGCTTTTTTCATCATTAAGAAAAAGTATCTATAATACATGATTACTTGGAGCTTGAAGCTCTTAAATGACACCCACAACCTATTAATCAGCCTCTTTAGGAATCGGTTGTTTTTGACCGAACACCATTGTCTATAACGATGAAAAAAGGAAAGTTCAATATGAAGTTCGGCTGAGCGCACGCCTTGGAAGGAATGCTGTTAATCTTAGGGTGTAAGTTTGTCATTTCCAATGGAGGCGCGCAACTTCACAACACACATATGGGAACGACACACATTTTCCAGGTACACCTAGTTGAAAAACATCTGAAGTTTTCTGAATGCCACAAGCACAACGTGATTCATGTAAGTAAAACTAACTAATTTGCTTCACACTTTGTATGAAATATACACACTACAGTAATAACGGTAGACTAATTACCTGAGACAGACTGACTGCATATCATTGGCTTCTGTTCTTCACATGATGAACAAATGACTCAAACCTGATAGAGGACTCCTACCTGCACAAATGTGCGCATACGCAAATGAACGAATCACTCCCTGAGAGGACTCATTTTTCAAGTCACATAGGATTCGTTCAAAATGAACGAATCGTTCAAGAACGACCCATCACTACTTAGATTTGATTATCATAATTTGCTTCGGTTACTGAGTTTGAGGTTTACTGTATCATCCTTATTGACACCGTACAGATGTTGAACATTGCCTTTACCAATGCACACACTTTGTGACATTTTATTTATCAAGTTTAAGAGTCACTTTACCACTTATGTTTATTTACATGAGATATTTTAAGTATTTTTTTGTATTTGACTATTAAAACAATTTGCATTAGTAATATTGGTAAATTAAAATAAAGTGGTTAAATTAAAGAAATCCTAATATTCCTAAATGTAATGTTAAAAAGGATTCAATAATTATCCAAACCGAATGATATAAAACATGATATCATGATTTTTAAAAATTTTTATTTTGCAACATCACCCAGCCCTAGTGGAATGTTAGAAAATTTAGCCTCTAGTCTTCTGGGTCAGACAACAGTTGTGGCAGATGAGGTCTACTGTGTTTGTACAGTCTTTGAAGACTATAAGTTGTGACACTCCAAGGTAAAACAAACCAAAACAGAGTCGAACAACAGGGACCCATGGCACTCTCCACTAATTGCAGTGGCATTCCCAGCTCACTGCCCTGGATTTTTTGTTTACTGAAGGAAATATGACACAAACATACACACAAAGGCTCTATTGTGCGGATGAATGTGCTAGATTTTTGTACCGTCTAAATTATCAAGCAACTAGAAGATGCATTGACCACTCTGACCTAGTAGCAGCCAACAGAAACATTCCAACCCAGGCTCATCATTAAACCACAAGCAAACAACAAGCACACACTATAGGAGACAACAACAAGCTCAATCTATAAGAGAATGCTTAGATTCATACAAATGGCAGAATGATCTTCTCTGAGTGTCCGTTGACTTGTATCCAAACCCTCAATTAAGAAACCTTCTGCTTCAAAGACACAAAATCAACATCGAATGCTGTGTTGCACTCAATTGAATGCCATCAGAAGTATTCCTGTTACAGCAGCAGGCGACCAGCAGCCCATAATTACCATAGGGATTGTCCCTCAACACAAGTGCACCACCTGGGAGTCAAGAGTCAAACTTTTATTGAAGTATATTGAGCAAATGCAGGCAGCCGTACCGCAGCCAAGCATAAACACAGGACCGAAGCCAGGTATCGATCGGCCCGCTGCGAGCAATGTGTCGCTTGATATGCATCCACACACACATCCGAGTCTCGCACAAACGACACAGTTAAGCCCCCCCACAGCAGCTCCCCTACAAATTCATACAGTAGTTGTACGTTTCGCTGTGCTTGCCAATTTAGCACTTCCGACTAAACTGCACCTTTGCCATTGCAAACTCCCAGCAGCATAATAGGATCTGGCCTTATCTGTAAACACATGCCCAATTGAAGGACAGGCTGGAAGAATGAGATTTAGGTACGGCCTGCCCAAACAAACAAGCGTGTCCAATGCTGAGGAAACGGTCTCCTGAAGAGCTCTCTGAAGACTGGCAACAGGCCACGGGGAGCTCAGAGAGAGGCATGCATGGAGAACCGTGTTTAGCTGTAGACTGGATTAGCATGGCATTGGAATAATGGGTGGAGGTGCACTGATCATTCATCCATTGTTCTTAATTAACACCAATTTTCGTCTTAATTCTCTGATCTCTAATTGTCTGAAATGTGATTAAATTCAATCTTATTGTTAAAATATTAAAATTGGAATCAAATTTCAATGATCCATCCACCACTTATACAAAGGGTATCCTCGAGGACAAATGTATAACACAGCATTCTCCAGAAGGAATGTAAAGAAGCCCTATTAGAGTGGAATCTCCAGAAATACACAAAGCAAATTCCTACCCTTCCTTAATACCACAGTCTGCCACACACCTGTTGCAGATTCAGAGGCTTTGTGTTTGCAGTTGCTGTTCTTTGTTTTGCCATTTCAACTGATGCTTTTCAATCAACATTTAAAAAAAGTTGTCTGCCATTTTTACACTGTCTGTGTCTATTGAGAAATTGTCAAATGGCATGAAAACATACAGGACTATGCACCAAAGGGAATGAGTAGAAACTACACAAAAAGTTGAAACACCATTCACAAGGAGCACACATCTAAATGAACACTGACTACGTTAACAAGGACATTAGTTATTGAATTATTTGCCTTATTCTGAATAAGACAATAATATGACTAAGGTGTTTGAGTGAGCTGCTTTTTGAATGTTCCGTTCATGATCCCGGTTTACATGTTATGGCACATGACTTGATTAACGTCTTTGTGTCTCCACGCTATCCACATTTCCACCGAGTTTTAATTTCAGGTGTTTAATTGTTAATTTGTTGATTTTAACTGCAGTTTGGCACTTTCACTTTCATTCAAGAATACTTCACGCATGCCCCCTGTGACAAACAAGATATTGGATGCGAGTTTGAACTGCTGGAATTTAATACTGCTTATTTTAATACTGCAAAACTGCTTATTTTAATAGAATTTTAAACCGCACAAGTATGGTGAAAAAACCTCCGCATTTTGTGATGTAGGTGTCTGTGGTTTTTCACTGACTTGTTAGGCCCAGAGAATAGTGTCAAACAGCCATGTGTGTATAGACTACCCTGCCACAAAACCTGATGAAAATCCTACATGACGGTAAGAGTTTGATTAAGGTGTTTACATGTCTGTACTGCACTTTAATAATGCGACTAAAATCGCCAAACTCCACGTGTCGGAATAAGACTAATCAGAGTATTGTGTTAATTGCAGAAAAATCTGATTATTGATGTCCATGTAAACGTACTCACTAGGGATGCACGATATATCGACAGCCATATGGTTATCGGCCGATAAAAGCTATTTTTAATGTTATCGTTATCGATCTGATGTCAATATTAGGCCGATATCTTTAAGCCGATAGATTACGTAATTATACAGAACTGCCTGCCTGACCTGTCCAGTGCACTATAATGGAGCTTTCCTTACATTGTTTATTCCTTCAAAGACTATCCTTTCTTTGTGTGGTATTGCTGTGCGTTAACAACTCAGTAAGTAACCATACAGTATTACTTATCATTGTAGATTTGCTTGATAGAGTGTCATTGTGTGTTTTGGTTTAAATCGCCTGAGGAAAAAATATTACATGTGTAAACATTATAGCAGAGATGCACACGTGCTGGTTAGGTTGATTGTAATCTAATATGAATATTTGTTATGATTGTGTTGCACTGTGTTGTCATAATGCCATAAATGTGTTGTATCAAAATCTGACTCAGAGGACAAATCTGACTCATGCAAGTTTCAAATTCACAGCTGTTTATCATAAACATTTCATCGATCATTTTTCCCACAATTGACAGGAAGAATGAACATAGAAGCGTTGTCTGATTGATAAGCAGCAGCTACATGTGATCAAAAGAATCTAAAACGCCAAACGGAGCGAATTTATGCCACATTTTCTAAAGTAAATCATACCATCTGCATTTAGCTTTCCACTTGTACGGTGGCTCTGAACTGTCAAAACACCTCTCAAAATGCGTTTTCGAACATTACATACATATGTACATTACTGTAACACATTTTAGTCAAGAACATTTGAGCTGATTTCATTTCTTAGTTCTTTCATTTTCATTTTATTTAAGATATATTTAATTAACTTTGTTAAGTAAATCCCATTTTTGTCATTTAACCTACTATTGTTATGCAACAGTCAAGGTGCATGCTTTGGCATGCTGATTTATGTGAATTCGTGAATATATCTATATATTCACCTTGGAATTATTAAATTACTGCTTTTTTTGCTATTCAATTCAAAAGATCAGTTCAAACTTTTATAAAGTTTTTAAAATAAAAAATTAGTTGTTCACTGTATAAAAATATAAAGTTTTGAACTATTTATATTCATCGGTCTATATCAGCTACTGGCCTGCAAATCTAAAGAGTTATCGGATATCGATATCGGCCCAAAAATCCATATCGGTGCATCCTTAGTACTAAACAGTGGCATGGTTTAATCTGAGGGGAAATTTACATGCAAAAAGTCAATAATGAGAAACTTTTAGTGTGTTTGACCTGTTCATTTATGCATCTTCGTTTACATGAAGTGATTAAACCTCAATATTTGACCTACATGTGTCAAATTGAAACAATTATTTCACCTGCTGCCAAAAATCTCATTTAGTCTCGAAGAGCCTTTGATGAAGAGCAAATGAAAATCATTTGCCATGATCAATCAGTGTTGGAGCTTATTATTTAGACTTTTAGAGTCACTTTGCCAAGCCATTCAATCCCAATCCAATTTATTTTTATTAGGTCAAAGAGGAACCTCGTAACTTAATACACTTTTCAATCTTGTTTTCATCAGAAAAATCTTTAAGTGTCTGTTCAAAGAAAATGACCCTTATCTGAAGAGCTACAACTACTCAAATCTACTTTATCGTTCACAACTGGTAATGCCTTCAACATGCACAAACAAAAGTACCATCCTTCAAAAGCATGATGTGCTTTTTAAAAGGCTCACGACACATGCTGTAGACATTTACACATTGTCTTTAGGAGAGGTAAATATAGCTTAGGCAGCTGCTAATGAATGCTAGGCATTTGTCTATCCATGCATCCTTGACAAAGAGATAACCCACTTCATTGAGCTCCCCTGGGATGAAAACGACAGCACAATAAACAGTGGGAACCATTCACAAGTCATTTTTCACAAGCCCAAGCTGCAACAGCAGGCTAGGTAGTAAAATGAGTCATTGTGCTCGAAAAATGATAGGGTTGCTTGACACGGCGAGACGCATTAAATATAAATGAAACACCACAGGTAGAATAAACGAAGAGAGACATCGAATTCAAACAGCGAATGCAGGTAATTGTCATCAAGTCCACATGCTTAATTTACAAAACCAAATTATAGCTCTTTTATCAGTGCTTCTGTGTAAATATTTTCACACGGCGACCGCTAGTTAATTATTAAAACCCTACATACATTGTATAGAATCTAATGAAAGAGATATTGAAACATTCTTGTAACAAATAAAAAGCCTTGATCAGAAAGTATCTTTAAAACCCTAATATCCAAAAGTCACGATCATCTGACTGTGAGTTCAAGGTATTCTGCAGGTTTTGTAGTGCTTTGCCGATCTGCCATTGCCTCCAGTCAGGCTGGTTTCAAAGCCAGGTAATGGCGCCATGCTAAGGGGAATCACAAAGAACACTAATTAGCTTCTCTTCAGAGCTTCCACCTGTTAACAACGCCTTGGATGGTTTGAACGAACATCCACACAGACTCTGAGATCAGTTTCACTACTGATCTGTCAGGCTGCCGGTAACAAGGTGTCTAGGTTTTGTTACCGTCTGTGAGGTCCATCTCAAAGTCATCCCATCTGTCTAGGGCAAGATGAGTTGTTTGTTTTCATACTGAACAGCGAGCTTAAAACCTAGCAGGTAGCATTTCCTCATTGTTGATACGTTACTGAAAAAGACACTGAGTGTAGCGTTAATACTTTCAAAAAGGAAAACCAACTCCACGAACACAATAATTATCTAGTCTTCAATCAGGTGTAAACGAATGATGGTGCTTTGTTGGAGGCCGTGGAGAGATCTGGAAATACAGGCTTTGAGCGGAAACACAATATGTACAGTTACTCCCCGAAACCCACGAACTGGAGCAGCTAGTTTTCCGCCACAGTCATTTCTCATCAATCAGACAAACTGGAAGGGCTGTTTTCATTAAGTAAACATGGATATGACCTGAAAATGACCCCTCCCCAAAAACTGAACCCTTGCTGTCGCTCTCCAATTAAGCAGAGAATCACACTGATGCGAACCTCAGCTTGCAGCCCAATTCACTAGCACAACTCATACTTTCAGGGAAAACAAGAAATTTAATGAGGGGGAAAAACTGAGCTTTTTAGCATGAATTGGGAATCATGGAAGGAGTCAAATGAAGTCAGAACCAGAGAGAGCTTTTCTACCTAGTGTGTTCTGAAACACAAGAAATCTTTCTTGGTTAGGAAGCTTGCAGTGTTTCAAATGTGCTAAAATGAGGCCTAATAATGTTTGAAATCAGCATGAAATGAAAATCTATTTTCTAAATGCATGTTATTGATCTTGTTGTGAACGGTACATCCTGGCATATGGCTTCATTTTTACCTAATACATTTTCAATTCTGGTGAAATGACTTTGTCTGGTGACATATGCTAGCTTTGTACGAGCTTTACAAACCCTGTCCTTTCTTAGAAATTGCCTCCATCCAACTCACAAATTTGCCCCTTTTTTCATAATTACGAATGTGTGACAATATGTAAGAAAAGACCTATCTCTAATTCCATGGCCTGAGGGTATGTTTCCGTGTCATAAAAGTTTCTCCCTTGGGTTTTTAGTCATTGCTGGCTGTGCAGTTGCGAAATTGTGCCCATATACCCTCATTCCCAATTACCTGAACGTTTAGAAAAGGCTGTAACTTGCAGAATTCATGCTTGATGCAAACTGGTACTTCAAGTAGTAATGAAAACATGAATCTTGAACTCTTTCATGCAAACCACATACAGTATACTGTATGTAAGCGATTCATTTAATAATGAACTAAATGGGGTTTTATACCTGTATGATATTATGGTTTGAAAAATAGATGGATGAATGGATGAGGTTAGGCAACATCTTCTAGTAATACACTGATCACTGCATGATCTGCACATTGATTATGGGTAATCTCTAGTCATGGAGTGTTCGTTGAGTAAACACCCATCACTGCAATGCATTATGGGATTGACCGACTTTTAATTTTTTCATAAATTGAGGTAAATAATTTTCCTTTTTTGGTAAAAAATGTGTAATTGGCTATGTTTCCATCCAAAGATGCGAATTAAATTTATGTGCAAAACAGGAATAATCGCATAAAAGACGTGCAAATTAAGCAGCATTTCCATCCAATGAGCCAAGGAGAACAATATCACCACTTCCTGATTAACAGGTGCCAAATATCAACAGTAAAAACAGAATTTACTGCAGGAGAAGCTGCATGAATCTTTTTTCATTTAATAAATTACTTCCGCTCCTCAGAAGACAATTGCTGACATGCAATAAACATGTTGTGGTGTTTGAAGGTGTGAGACAAGGAGCACAGACTCTCTTGACTATTCTGGAGGTAACTAATAATATGATTACACAAATACTGGAATGGTTAAGGTGTTTTAAAATGACCAAAACAATATATCAGATGCTTTACTGTGTGCTCAGCCTGCTGGTTTTGTCTATTCACACACATTACATAATCATCACATAATCTCTATTAAAGAAAAAAAATAAAATAATAATAATTAATTAATTAAAAAAAAAATAATAATAATAATAATAATTAATTAATGAAAAAAAAATCACATGAATTTGTTTAATGCGCATACCGGAATTTGTTCGGTAAAAGTGTTTCTATCATCATTTATGCACTTCTTTTCTCATTGAATAAAAAGTTTATGCAATTCAGTTATGCGTATACACATTTTCAAAGACTAGATAGATGGATGGCAACATAGCTAGTGATCTATGAAAAGAAACCCTTTTATTTTTAGTGTGATATAATCAAGTTACCACATTTCAATTAAATAGGCTAACCCTTATTTTTCTTCTGAGTGTCAAAAATACTAAGGCTGCATGATAAATTTAAATAAAATTGAAATAACAATTTAGCAAAGGATGCGATTAACTTTTTAGGGAAGCACAGCTCATTATCTCCTCCCATAGGCGCCACAATACGACACATGGAAGACACATGAGAAATAACACAGAGGATTTAACTGCCTTATTGATTAAACATGACTAATAAACACACAACTACACACTCAACTGAGTTACAAAATGACTTTGTAGTGAATCAATGTTAATAAATGTGGTATTTACACATACTTTCAGATGTATCAGCGACACAAAACTATTGATTACTGAGAAGTGACGCAAGAAGATGTCAAATCACAGAATGACAATCTTCGATTTCAGACCCATACCAATTAAACTGTCCGCGATCTTTGCATAGCTTGTCAGTGAACTACAGCTCAGAGTAGTAAACACTGCTCCAACTGAGCTGATCACAGAAGCAACTTTACTGAAAATGTGCATGAAAAATCTGCTGAGATTAATCATGCAACTCTAATAAATGACTCACAATAAGACCAAAAATATGCATTAAAAAAAGAGAATGGGGCAATTTACAAAAATTGCTGACATTTCACACTCCCTCAGGTAAATGAATGCAGTATTGCATCTCCACAGATGAGTTTCTCCCTCTCCTTCTGCTCAGCCATCACCATAATCCTCCTCTACATTAACAGGCCTCTTCAGCCCCCTTCATCCTCCCTTAAACAATAGCCCAATTTATTCAGCTTCCTGTCTTTCCCACATCACAGGACAATAAACAATGGCGAAATTAAAAAGAGAGAGAGAGACCGACAGAGAGCTAAAAAGAGCACAAAAGAGAGCGAGAGATGGCAGGTCAGAGAAGATAAGTGAGAAAAGAGGAGGAAGGACAGACGGGGGAAAGACAAAAGTGGAAAGGACAGAGGAGAGAAGTGAAACCGGCCAGGATGGGGCCATTTATGCGCCCTGCCACCCCACATCACAGGCCAGAGGTTGACGAGTGAATGGAAGAGCATCCCAGTAATAGAAGTGACCAGAGCATTTGGGATGATCACCGTGGACTGGCCGGTCGTGCGAGGCATTTGAAGAAGAAAGGTCAGTGTTTTGACCCAGGCTGCTTTGCACGGAACTCATTTGCTTCAAGTGCCAAAGCTTGGGGAGGAAAAAGTGCAAAGGATAAAACAGCACCCGTAAATATATTACGTAAACGCTTCATGTGTTCCCTTCCAGGAGCCAAACAAGAAGTAATTCAAGTGTGGCGCACCAACTTTTCACTCCAAATGACTGCTGTGGAAAATCTCTGCGCGCAAATAAATTGGTCTGTGCTGAGAAAAGAGTGCGTTCGCCGCTCGCTGTGTTTACAACCCTCGATCACCGAATTTGAATACAAACCTCTGCTAACAGCAGTGAGTTGAGACAATAAAGCTGGGCATATATTTGCATATCACAGAGCTGGCTGGAGCTGGGCGATAAAACGCATCCATAAATCTGGATAAACAAACCGAGGGCCTGGCATACACTGATACAGAGAGGGAGGGCTGCAGGTACTTCGGCTGAAGGCGCTTCTCCTGTCCTTTCAAGCTAATCTAATCAGTGTTAAGTGTAATGAGGCAAAGTGGTAAGCAAGCTGGCAGGTCTACATGATAGTGGTGGTGCTTCATAAATCTAGTAAGAGGAGTTCCCTTCGAGACAGGGATTGCTTTGTTGTTTTGATGTCGTTAGGATAAAAAACCTCTTGTACAATTAGTCAGACAAGCAGGATGCAGAAATCGTGTGTTAAATCGTAAACAAATTTCCTAAAGCGCATGCTGAAGAATGGCAGATATGTAATGGGTATGGCTTCATGGTTTTGAAGTGGCACCTGTGGCAGTCCTGACATGATTTGACATGTTAATGAAGTTGTCTACAGCATTCAAAGGATCCAGATTATTTGTTGTTGTTTTGTTTTTACAGAACCAGCTAGTTTTTATTTAAATGCCTAATAATCAAAACGCTATATTTTTATTATTATTGTATTTTTGCCGTAAAGACATTATTTAGCTGATTATTAATAACAAAAATGCTATCACTAATTACATTTACATTCTAATCCAAGGTTCCCGGCTGGGCCAGTTGGCATTTCTGTGTGGAGTTTGCGTGTTCTCCTCATGTTTGTGTTGGTTTCCTCCGGGTGTTCCGGTTTCCGGTTTCCCCTACAGTCCAAAGACATGCTGGTTAATTGAATAAACTAAATTGCCCAGAGAGTATGTGTGTGTGTGTGAATGAGTGCGTTTCTCAATATTGAGTTGCGGCCGGAAGGGCATCCACTGTGTAAAGCATATGCTGGAGTTGTTGGTGGTTCATTCCTCTGTGGCGACCTCTGAAATGGAGACTAAGGCCCAATCCCAATTCTACCCCTTTGCTCTTCCCCTTACCCCTATTTTTGCAGGTTTACAAGAAGGTGTAGGGGTGTCCCAATTCTCTTTAGGCTAACGGCCCTTCAAACAGAGATTTTCCAGGACCACACCCAAAACCCAGGGGTAAGAAAATTTCCCAGAATACACCAGCTACAAAAGCAGCATGGCTGCACACGGAAGTCAGGAGATGCACAAATTAGTATTTTTGTCATTATTACGTATATTTACAACACACAAGCATATATTTCAATACATTTATAACGATGCTCATGTTTTACCATCATGGTTTATATATATATATAAAATAAAATAAATAAAAAATGCTAAATTTCGCTATCTATAATCCATAATAATAACTCCTTTATAGCAGTCCCATAACATTCTGGCCCTCGATGACACTCGAATACCATGTCAGAAAAGTCTAGTGGCTGGGAATGACCTTTTTACATTCATTCATTTATTCATTCATTTTCTTTTCAGCTTAGTCCCTTTATTAATCTGGGGTCGCCACAGCAGAATGAACCACCAACTTATCCAACACATGTTTTACGCAGCGGATGCCCTTCCAGCTGCAACCCATCTCTGGGAAACATCCATACACACTCATTCACACTTATACACTACAGACAATTTAGCCTACCCTGGAGGAAACCCATGCGAACACAGGGAGAACATGCAAACTCCACACAGAAACGGCAACTGGCCCACCCGAGGCTCGAACCAGCAACCAGCGACCAAGGCCTTTTTACAGTGTTTGTTATAATGTTTAATAATGTATAATTTTGTTTTTGTGTGTTGACATAGATGAATAAGGCCAGGGTGTAAATGTACAGTACAGTTACGATCTTATTGCCACATAATATTGTAATGATAACAAGATATACGTCTTCACTGACTTCCTGAAGTAGGTATCAAAATAATAACGCAGCTGGAATAACTACAGCAGTCGTGATCGTCGATCTCATATGAAGCAAGAGATCGTGATGACATATGATGACGTAAGGTGTTGTAGTGGTGCACTATTTCTTAGGGGTAAATTCACACTCTGTTCCAAGGGCCAAGGGGAAGGGGTAGGAAATAGGGGTACAAAATAGAATTGGGATTGGGCCTAAGCCAAAGGAAAATCAATGAATGAAGGAATTAAGGAATGAATGAATGAATAAATGTATTACAATATTAATCTAATCTAAATGTAAATACTTAAATGGAATTAAATTTTTAAAAACACAAATTTAGCTTAATTTAACAAATTATTAATAATAAAAACAAAAAAAAAATTATAATCATTATTACAATTACTATTAAATGTTCATTGTTGCTAGTAAAGTTTATAATGCTATATGTCAAATTTGTAACACCTTTCAGTCAGGTGTTAACAGCTGCTTCAGTATATATAAAAGTCAAGGAAAGGCAACAAACAACACATTTAAAAATATGCATTGTCTGAACAATAACAAAGCAAAGCAATCACAATCACCAGGGAACACCCCTTTTATTAGTGAATCACTTAAAAAAAATATGGATATGGATAAACAGTTAGATATATTAAGGTTAAACAGCTAAGGCAAGTGCCATGTTCCATATGACTATTTTCCGCAAAAGCCTTTCAGATGTTTTGAACTGACAGTTTGAAAGGGCAAGACACTTGTGCATGATTTAAAGATGCCCTTTGGAGTTTCTCAAAATGTTTGCCAATTTTCCATTGCTATATATAAAAGAAATCCCATCTCTTGGCTACGTTACACTGATGAAGCCTTAAAAAAATAAAAACACTGAAAATGTTTTATGTGCTTAATCCTAGGAAACAGGAAGCTGCTGAGCGGAGTCTGGTGCTGTCAGACACAGTTCATCCGGGCCTCAGACAGTCATAAATCGGGCACTGTCAGTTTGGTCTCATGATACAGGCAGAGGAACAGAGGTGGCCAAGGTCTGCTCCAGCTGCACGAAAACTCTCTCCCAGTGAGACACAAGCTGCCATGCATCTGCTAGAGGGGTGAAAAAACAAAGAGGCAGCTGCAGTCAGGCACACAGAGGGCCTTTCACACCGTCACAACACTGAGAATCCAGGCTCATATGGACCTCCAGAGCTTATTTAATATCATGATTATTTTATAAGAGGATTTGTCTTCACAGGCTGGATAAAAGATACTCAAATGAAGGGAGCGGGTGACTTGAATGACTTGTTTTAGTTCAATTTCCTCTTGTTTCAAACCATTCTCACTTTATTAGTTACACCTCTTCAACTGCTTATTTAAGCAAAAACATCTAATCAGCCAATCACACAGAAGCATCTCAATGCACTTATTTGAATATTTGTTCAGTGGGTTGGCATTCAATTTTGAGATTCAAATATTATTTTTCTCCAAACAATGGTCCTCCCCCGCAAAATAGTTCGCACTTGAATGTGAATCTCCAACTGATAATCATAAGCATCATGTTCAGCCCCCTCCAAAGCTTCGATTATTCAGTATAAATTACTAACAAAACCTGAAAAAAAGCTTTTAAAAAAAATGGCATTCAGACAAGCCCTATATATTATTATCAAGACAATCTACAGAATTTCAAACTGGACAACAGAACTGGGAAGAAAGGTGATGCAAGTGAATTTTAATGTGGCATTGTTGTGGCTCAGCTAAGAACTGACTACATCTGAGGTCTGCAGAAGAGCATTTCTGAACACACAACACATCCAACCTTGAAGCAGATGAGCTACAGCAACAGATTATCACACCTAAAAACAGAAAACTGAGGATACTTTTCACATGGGCCGACCTAAATTGGACAACTAAAAGCTGGAAAAAAATTGTCTGGTCATGCCATAGCTTATTAAAGGTTATTAATAACAGGATTGTGAGAAAGTTGTGGTCATTAGTATTTGAAAAATGTTTTATAATTCTTTAATATTAATTTAATATTTTCACATTCTTCATTAAACATTTGTCCCGAAGTTCTAAATAAAGGGGAAGATACGAATGTGTAGATTTTATATATTTTAAAATGCAAGAAAAAAAGAATTGGTCATTTCCAAGTGGATAAAACTACAGATTTTACTACAAAATTACTACAAAACTATACTACACTACAAAACTACAAAATTCACAGAAAATATACTATATCGTTATGTATATCGTTATCAGAATATGAGATTACCTTTGAGATATGAGCTAAGTTTTTTCATATTGCGCAGAATCATGGATTCCGCTGCAAAATTTATTGTGAAGAAAAAAAATGCAGGTATGGATTTATACTATAAAAGTGTCAAACAAAGAGGGCACAGCTGTTCAAAATATGTATCTTGATGCATTTAACCTCTTAACTGATTCAAATCATCATATATCTAAACCACAGTGAACTGTTTAAACACCTAAGAAACTCAAACAGACTCCCCAATCTCCAGATGTCAATCCAGCAAAGCACCTTTGGGATGTGCTGCAACAGGAGATTTACATCATGGATATGCAGCCAACAATTCTGCAGTAATGCTAACATGTCAATATGGACCAATATCACAAAGAAATGTTTCCAGTACTTTGTTGTCTCCAATCCACAGGGTATTAATGCAATTCTCAAGGCATTCCAACCCACTACTATCAAGATGTACCAAATAAAGTGGCCTATGAATGCAGTTTGGTATTTGTCAGTATGCAAGTATTGACCAACTCGCATCCAAAAGTGCCAGATGTCCAAAACCCCTCCCATTATGTCCTTGGATCTGGGTCAGGCAGGTTGTGGCTCTCGAGGGGAGCGGCTGTCAACAACTATTTCAACTTTATCCATCATCTAGGAGGTGCTCGTGAAGCTGTGGAGCAAGCGCTGAAAAAATGTGTTGAATCAGTGAAAGAGCTCAAGTGTTTCCGTGACCCCCAAGGAGCTTATTTGCAGTCTTGGCGGTGGCAGTTTTCCCTCGATATTTGCAACCTGTGAACGACGGCAACTCATGAACCCAAGCTTAATACATCTAATCGAAAGCATTTCCATCTGAGAAAGATGAGACGCTTCTTTTTAGCCCCCTGTGAGCGTGTCCATGCTTTCGGAATTTAGCTGTGGTTGCAAGGTCAAAGCGGGAATGTTTTAGTTTAAAGATGTTACCTGATGCTATTTATCTGCTATGTGCCCCTTTGCTACAGCTGACATTCACAACAAGGTAACACACGTCTTATATACAACACACAAAGAAGCTAGACGAATCCACAAACTAAGAAGCTTGCGCAAGCCCACGTACTCTGAATCAAAAGGTTAACATTCCTGCATGATGACACTACGCTAGTGCGCAAGTGGTTGGACCGCATTCTGTTAATATTTTAAAACACCCTCCCCCCTTTGTGACTGGATGACAAGCTGAAAGGGATTTCACAGGGAATTCTTAGTACGACACAATAGGAGTAAAGGTTGTGCTAGGAATGAGGTCGTGTATGTGTAGAATTAAAGGAATTTTTAAACATCAGCTCAGATGCTTAAGGCATTTTGTTTACCATCTATTTTCCAAGAATGTCTAAAGAAACCCTCTGTAATGTGCTGACAAATACTGAAAACAAGTAGATGAAGGTGGAGGCAGGAAGAACAAGGCTATCGAGTGTTTAATGACCCTTAGAAAACCTTGCACTAAAGCTCCACTCTGTAAGTTTGTTTACTTTTGCACAGGCTCCTCTTTTTGGCCACATCAGTTTTGAATTTTATTTGTGTTGATTTTTTTGTTTTGTTTTTTGATAAAAATAAATCTTTTTTATTGCTTAATTTATTATTATTAACTATAATAATTATTAGTTTATAAATTTTTACCACAGAGATGGAGAGTCTATGAGAATCTACTATAGTATCTTTTAATAGTTAATGTCAGCGTGAAGCGGATGTTGCTGAATTTTTTCATTATGTTGATGCACTTCCAATTGAAACAGAATATGGAGTAGGGGGTGGGGCTTTCTTATTGAACATCATTCCATCATAGCAAAAGCACGCAAAAGAGGCGTGGTTACAAATATTGTGGATGAAGCTGTCAAACTGACATCAACAGAGAAGGACTGCCACTGCCACATGGAAGCAAATAATAATAATAATGATAATAATAATAATAATAATAATAATAATAATAATTAGGGCTGGGTAAAATGGCAAAAACGCAGTCTTGATAATTATTTTCCCTATTGAACGATACATGTCGATATAAATTGTTAATACTTCATAACAATCCAGATTTAATAATCCAGATTTAAAAGAGTACCCCAACAATGACTGAAGCCACAAGAATAAGAGGGTCCATTAAAGGCATAACATATTTTTTGGCCAAAAAAATTTCGGTGGAAAAATATCTCTAATATCATCACACTTTTAGATTCCCATTGTTGTACATTACTGCTGTGTGATTGGCTCTTAGATCAATATAGAGTAAAAAAGTCCAGAGCTTATCATTGTACTTCACATACATTTTATCGTGACTTGATATAATATTGTTTATCGGCCCAGCTCTAATAATAATAATGATAATAATAATAATAATAATAATAATAATAATAATAAATTTTATTTAAAGGCGCCTTTCTGGTAACTCAAGGACACAATACAATAAAACAAGAAAAAACAAAACAAAACAAGAGAAATAATATAAAAGTATGCACAACAATAGTTCAGATACAATTTGGTATTAAAACTGAACTGTAACAAGAACAAAAACAATGATCTTTCAGATCTTTAGCAATGAAATGACTTCATTTTTTAACCACACACCATCATTATTTCTGATAACATTTTCTAAACATTGTTTCTAAACATTCATGCTATCACAAAAGTAATACAAGTTTATACATAAGCTGTAATACCATAGATGGTAATGATAAAAAACACCTTTTCCTGACACTTTAAATAAATATTGTTTTAATCAGTCCTAGACTAAATTATGAGGTAATATTTACTTTTGAATGAAATATCCCTTTAACAGCACTTCATATTGATCCCCATTTCAGAATTTTCTCAACTGATTTTTTTTGTGTGCAAAAAGCAAACAATTAAGTTGATTTGACATGAAAATGTCTATTCATAGTCGTGTGAGAATTCGATTACCACTATAATTAGAAAAAAAAGACTCAACATGTGACAACAATAGCGTGATTCAGTAAACTTTAAGGAGGTCTGCAGTTTTCAGAACACCATGTCGAATCTGCGGGGTCTTTAGGAAAGTGCTGCTCTATGACACAGCCAGAGCAAACACCTGTTAACAATACTCCATTGTCAGCTCCTTCCACCAGTGGAACAATGTGTACAAATGGACATTCTTCACATTCCCTTGCCATTCTGAATTCTCTATTCACACAAACACATGAGCTATTAACCAGACCAATATATGCTGACATCAATGCATTACCTAGAATTCATTTGGAGTGATTGTTTACATCTATATACAATAGCCATTCTTCATTTGCTCTCATTAAAATTCAAGTTAGAGTTTGTTAGGGCAACACTAGTTTCCACATTACACTCAAGTCAGGGTTTTTCATCTGTTAAATAATGTATTTCTGTCTGTAAACGGAGCCAGCTTGTCATAATACTAAGCCACCCCTGCTGCCAGTCTACGATTTATTCTATAGATAATAAAGCAGACTGGGTAAAAAATCCATCTCTCTTGTGGATATTGCTTCAGTCACGTCTGCCTCCGAGCCTCAAATTCATATTAATACCACCATACCGTGCTTAGGCTGGCTTTTATGGCTGAAAAGCTGACTTTTGTTTACTGCATGCCACAGAAGACCTGAAACTCAAATGCTTTTGCTGATAGGGGACTTGAAATGCAGGAAAATCTGGTCCAGTGGTTATTCACCCATTTAAAGTATGAGTCAAGAGACTCAGACTCAAGCATGTAAAAAGCAACTGAGGAGCACTGAGCACTGAGAGAAGAAACGCGTCAGAGCTGGACAGAATGACACTGGATCAAATTAAATGTGATTTTGGGGCTCTGGGAGACCTTTTGTTTGAGATGTTGACACGTCAGGCTGTCAAAATGAGGACGTGCATGTAAAGTCGTGACCGGCCAGATCATTTTTTTTCTGGATGCATTATGAGGATTTAGTGGTTGTGTCAAATCCTCTATTGAGGAATAAAAGGATCTTATGGGATGGGAAAAGAGAAAAGAGTATTATATAACAACTTATTTCTGGTGTAATTATTTCAACTCTGGAGAAAAAGAAAAGAAAAATCAGAAAAAAATAAATATATAGAAAAGTCAGCAATTTTTGTGAATGAATGCTGTCAATGAGTGAGGGAATTAATTATTGAATGAACGAGTGTCTGAGTGAATGTATGAAAGAGAAATTATACACTAAATATACCCTAATGCCAGGTTCACAAAAAATGCATTTTTATAGAAGAGGTGTAAACCTACACTGGTTTCACGCTTTGGTTATAATTATGATGCCATTTATCTGGTTTCATTTAATATCTCGGTGCATTGACAATGCTTTTCATAAACAATTTTATACTTTACTTCACAGCACAGGCCTAATACCTCCTCAGAGCAAAGTACAGTCTCTGACTCTAAATTGACTCCTCCAGACGAGACCACGGGAAAACAGATATGGAAGAACTAAAAGTTGAAGATACTGTACTAGACTCTCTAAAAGCAGAAAATGTAGTATTGTTATTGTATTGTTGAATATTTGATCATCTGGCCCATATAAAAAATGTATTGCATCTAGTAGCAATTGTATTGCAATAATATTGCTGCAGTATTTCAGCAAATTCTAAATCTGCACTTTGTGGACATTTTATAAAAAAAAAGGGGGGAACAAATTGTATTCAATGAGCTTGGGTAGAAATTAGCAAGACAGGATTAACATTAACATTAATAATGATACCTTTGATATTCAAATAGTATGATATTCAATGAATGTCAATACAGTGCTGTCTTACAATGATACTAATACAGCAAATTATGGAAATAAAATCTCGTTTGCAATCACAATATAATAACTACATAAGAAAATCATTTGGGATAAAAATACTGTAAAAAATGGCCGTTATTTCGAATGCAAAAAAACAGTAAAAATGCAACAGTGAAAATCCGTAACCTGGCTTACAGTACGTTTCCTTAATATACACGGTGAATAACCGTAAATTGAGTATCCCAGGGTTCCCTGCATGGCACATCACTTTTTATACTTTTTGTTGCGATTACTATGAATCTTTTTAGTTGTTTTCCCATCAATTAAGTACATTAGAGATTTATGTTATACATCTAATGTTGATAAACAATGTTTATTTCATGACTTTAATTTTACGCGTATTACCATACTGGTGTTTAGCTGTGTGAAGGACAATGAGCACCTTCTATATACTGATACACTTTTCTGCTTGTGGGCAAAGTAGTTTGTGATGGGCATTGGTATATTAGGTAACTTTCTCATCACCACCTGCATATGGCTGTGTTAGCGTGTATATCTGTGTAACAAAAGGTGTGTAGATGTTGGTAATTCAAAATACAGACAAAATTACCTCTAGAATTTTATGAAATGAAAAAATTATAAATAAAATTTACGGTTTGTACGTATTTTTGAACGGTCAAATTCTAGCAACCACCTGCTGTTTGTTCACAGTAAATTTTACAGATTTATTTTTTACAGTGAAGAAACTGTAAAATTTCAGGTTACTATCAGAGGACAATCATGACACAATAGAGAGATCATTGGTTATTATTGTAATGGGATTTAAACGCATGAGGCACACACACAAACACACACACACACACACACACATTCACAGGGCTCGAAAAAATTGAAGAAAAAAAGAGCCCTTTGATCACTGAGACATTGTTCACATCAAAGGCTGCATTTCAGGTCTATATTTTAGGTTTAATGTCATTTCAATGGTCTGTTATTATGCTATACATGTTAATAGGCAAACACTATAGTGGCCTGCTAAAACACAATATTGCCAAAACATGTTCTCTGTGGCTTCAGCTAAACTGAGCTGGGAAGTCATTTGCATATTCCCTTCAAGACCATATGGATTTCTAGTGGTCTTGGTTGCTCTTCACCTGACCCTTCACCTCGGCTTCAAAGCCATGGCTAGAAAGCTGACGTAACAGGACAATGCTAGCCGGATCAATAAGCTGTTAACAGACCTAACCATCATGGCTAGCCAACGGCCTGCGCAGAGATCTTGACATCCATGAATTCTGATGAGGACATGGTGTACTAATCTTGTGCGAGCGGGGAGTAGAGATGAGCTGCCGCAATGAGATAAGGGGGAGCGTTTACTGTACACTGGCAAGCATAGGAAAAGAAAACAAATCATTCACTGTCATCTATCATAGGAGATTGTCTCCAGGCCATCCATTTCAGATTTACATTAAGTTTATGATAAGACGGCCGACCCATCATGAGGTGCTAGTGCCTTTATTTAGTGCTGAGTGAAATGTTATGTTATGATTTAATGTTCTGCCAAATGCATGAAAACCTGTAAACAACTGGTTATTTCTTTCAAAGCCCTGCCCATTTTACAACACATCCAACCGTTATGTGAACAGCTGGGGTTTCAGGTGGGCCAGAAAGATGTTGGTTGAAAGCTAAATGTCCAATAAACAATTACAAGCTTTTTTTCTTATTTTCTCATTCACATTATGCTCATGGTAAATCAAGAGTCAGGAATTCAGTAATTAGAGGAAGTCAGAAAGGAAGTAAAGAATAAACCATGAAGAAATCCATCAGGAGGAAAATAGTAAGAAAAATTCAGGCAGATAGGATTGCAGTACTGACGTAAACATTGAAGTATGTACAGAAACTAATCAAGGGGCAAGTATAAAAGGAAGGAAGGAAGGAAGGAAGGAAGGAAGGAAGGAAGGAAGGAAGGAAGGAAATGAAATTAAATGAAAAGGAAAGGGAAATGAAATTAAATGAAATGAAAAGGGAAATTAAATGAAAAAGGAAAAGGAAAAGGAAAGGGAAGGGAAAATAAAAAGGAAACAGAAATGAATAGGAAAGGGAAATTAAATGACAAAAAAGGAAAGGCACAATTAAATAAAAAGGAAATGAAAAAGGAGAGAAAACAAATAAGAGGGGAAAGGAAATGAAAAAGAAACGGAAAAGGAAAGGGAAGGGAAAAGAAAAAGAAAAAGAAAAAGAAAAAAGAAAAAAGAAAAAGAAAAGTAAGGAGAAAAGGAAAGGGAAATTAAATGAAAAGGAAAAGGAAATTAAATGAAAAGGAAAGGGAAATTAAATGAAAAGGAAAGGAAATTAAATGGAAAGGAAAGGAAAGGAAAGGAAAGGAAAGGAAAGGAAAGGAAAGGGAAAAGGTAAAGGAAATGGAAAAGGAAAAGGAAAGAGAAAAGGAAAGGAAAGGCAAAGAAAAGGGAAAAGGAAAGGGAAAGAGAAAATGAAATGAAATTAAAAGGAAAGAGAAAATTAAAGGAAAAGAAAAAAGGCAAGAGAAAATTAAATGAAAAGAAAAAAGGAAAAAAGGAAAGAGAAAGTTAAATGAAGAGGGAAAAGAAAATGAAAAGGAAAGAGAAAGTTAAATGAAGAGGAAAAGGACATGAAAAGGAAAGAAAATAAATGAAAAGGGAAAAGGACATGTAACGGAAAGGAAAAGAAATAAAAAGGGAAAAGAAAATGAAAAGGGAAAGAAAGGAACGAAGGAAGGAGGGAAAGAGGAGGAAGGAAAAAAGGAAGGAAGGAAGGGAAACGAAAGAAATCTGGAATGAAAAAGGAAGAAAAATGAAAGGAAGGAAAGGCAAAATGTCTAAAAGGAAGCATAAAGAAAGGTCAGAAAAGAAGTATGGATTCTAGCCAGGAAAAATGTGAGAAAAAAAATTTAAGTAAAAGCTAGGTGCAGGGAGGTATAGGAAAGCTGGAAAGTTAAAATGGAAGCAATGAAGGTCATACAGAAGTCATGACGAAAAAAAAGAAAAAGAAAAAGAAAAAGAAAGTACTGGCAGACAAGCAGGTAAGAATGTAGGACATAAGATGAATGTAAGGAAGAACATATGGAATCCATAAAGGAAGTCAAAAAATGCAAGGATGAAGAAACAGACAGGTAAGAAATCAGGACGTATAATGGAAGAAAATGACAAATGGAAACAAAATGGAAGTATAGAATGAAGTGAAACTGGGATTAAAGGCAGGTGATGAAAGCAAGGTAAACATATGGAAACCATGCTGAAAGTACAGAAGGTAAAAATGGAACACAGGCTAGTTGGAAGGTAGGAAAGAAGTCAAGATGGAAGGAAGAACATAGAAGTCATGTACATAAGGGGGAAAGGAAAGGAAAGGAAAGGAAAGGAAAGGAAAGGAAAGGAAAGGGAAAAGGTAAAGGAAATGGAAAAGGAAAAGGAAAGAGAAAAGGAAAGGAAAGGCAAAGAAAAGGGAAAAGGAAAGGGAAAGAGAAAATGAAATGAAATTAAAAGGAAAGAGAAAATTAAAGGAAAAGAAAAAAGGCAAGAGAAAATTAAATGAAAAGAAAAAAGGAAAAAAGGAAAGAGAAAGTTAAATGAAGAGGGAAAAGAAAATGAAAAGGAAAGAGAAAGTTAAATGAAGAGGAAAAGGACATGAAAAGGAAAGAAAATAAATGAAAAGGGAAAAGGACATGTAACGGAAAGGAAAAGAAATAAAAAGGGAAAAGAAAATGAAAAGGGAAAGAAAGGAACGAAGGAAGGAGGGAAAGAGGAGGAAGGAAAAAAGGAAGGAAGGAAGGGAAACGAAAGAAATCTGGAATGAAAAAGGAAGAAAAATGAAAGGAAGGAAAGGCAAAATGTCTAAAAGGAAGCATAAAGAAAGGTCAGAAAAGAAGTATGGATTCTAGCCAGGAAAAATGTGAGAAAAAAAATTTAAGTAAAAGCTAGGTGCAGGGAGGTATAGGAAAGCTGGAAAGTTAAAATGGAAGCAATGAAGGTCATACAGAAGTCATGACGAAAAAAAAGAAAAAGAAAAAGAAAAAGAAAGTACTGGCAGACAAGCAGGTAAGAATGTAGGACATAAGATGAATGTAAGGAAGAACATATGGAATCCATAAAGGAAGTCAAAAAATGCAAGGATGAAGAAACAGACAGGTAAGAAATCAGGACGTATAATGGAAGAAAATGACAAATGGAAACAAAATGGAAGTATAGAATGAAGTGAAACTGGGATTAAAGGCAGGTGATGAAAGCAAGGTAAACATATGGAAACCATGCTGAAAGTACAGAAGGTAAAAATGGAACACAGGCTAGTTGGAAGGTAGGAAAGAAGTCAAGATGGAAGGAAGAACATAGAAGTCATGTACATAAGGGGGAAAGGAAAGGAAAGGAAAGGAAAGGAAAGGAAAGGAAAGGAAAGG
>CAIGQQ010006052.1:9533102-9563791 GCA_903798035.1 Danio albolineatus | reverse complement strand
TTACTGACACAGGGAAAGCAAAACAAAAACCTAAAAAATGTTTACTGGCACCAGGAAAACAAAAAACTAGATGTAAAAAATGTTTACTGGCACTGGGAAAACAAAACAAAAAGCTAAAACTAAAAAAAGCTGCATGCCACTGGCAATACAAAATAAAGAAAAGCAAAAACACCTTTAAAAAAAAGGCTTGTATAGAAATCCAAAACAAATGAGCAACGAATCAAACCTAAGAGAAAATAATAAATAAAATCTTTAAAAACATTTTAGGTGTGTGGAACACATAAAAAAAAAAACATTTGTAAGCACTGGGAATCCAAAGCAAAGCAAAAGTAGAATAAACAAAAATGGGGGGAAAAAAAAAATTATAATAAAAAAATTATAGATTTGCTGGCACCAGGAGTATAAAACGAAACGATTTTAGTCACTGTTCTAATTCTTTGCAAATTAATGTACAGTAAAATGTCAAGAAAACTATTCAGAAGATGCATTTTAAAAGGTGCACAGGTCAGTGATTCTGCGGTGTGTGCTTAGCTTTATAAGCTGTAGAAAACACCTTGCCAGCTCTGTAATGTTTTGTAATGCGGTATCTCCTTATCAGCTCTGCAGCTGCTTTTCTCCTAATCCAGATCACTTTTATTCATTCGGTAAAGCTCCTTAAAGTTCCTGTCACAACTGAGAGCGTCAGGAAATCTCTCTCTTTATTCCCCTCACTTGTTGATGACAGGAATGAACACAATCAAACATTCTATGTTCGTTTGTCAGTTAATTATTCATGTCCATTCCCTTCACAGCATAAGCATCCTTTCATTTCCTGATGCCGAATAAACCGACAAACTGCCAACGATTGCTGCAAATCAGTCTGAACCTATGAAAGCCCATTTTCTTTGATGATAACAGTACTTGGGAGACGAGAAATCAAATCATCTTACGGAAAAACACCTTCCAGGCTGCTTCAGTGGACCTGATTGGGTCATTTGCGGACATGTAGATTTCAGCTGGAGGGGCCAAATGCAAATGCTGGCATGAGATACACTGACCAAAGATCTCTAGAGGGCATAAATACCAGGAATGGGGCTTCTCAGAAGCGAACCAACTAAGTCGCATAAACAGAAATTTACGACTGGCTAATTCAAGAGTGAAGTGTCCCTGAAATTGAGGAAATGGCTCTTGGGAGTGTGGACAACATTTAATGAAAATGTGTGGTTTAAACATTATCCTAATAGTATTTAAACCACATACATGAGCGTATAGCAAAATATGTTTAAATCACAAGAGAGAAATACAGTGGTAGAAAGAAAAATAGCTAATGCTGGGAATCAAGATCTATCTAAAATCTAACAAACTTAAATAATAAAAACTAAACATGCCACAATTAAAAGCACAAATAAAAAATATAAATAAAATTCATATAATAAAAAATAAATAAATAAAATTCACACAGCAAACCCAAAACAAAACACAATATCAAACAACGCCGCTAAAAAATGATTAATTGGATTTACAAATGTTTTAGGGTAAGTGGCTGCAAACAATTTATATGGGGTGAATTTAAACAAACTGTTTAAGCTGAACATTACTAAATTTAATTTGTTTGTTTAAATTCAGCCCAGGGCGCCACGGTGGCGCGTGAGTAGCACGTTCGCCTCACAGCAAGAAGGTCGCTGGTTCGATCCCCGGTTGGGGCAGGTCCCGGTTGGGCCAGTTGGCATTTCTGTGTGGAGTTTGCATGTTCTCCCCGTGGTTGCGTGGGTTTCCTCCGGGTGCTCCGGTTTCCCCCACAGTCCAAAGACATGCGGTACAGGAGAATTGGGTAAGCTAAATTGTCCATAGTGTATGTGTGTGAATGAGAATGTATGAATGTGTTTCCCAGAGATGGGTTGTGGCTGGAAGGGCATCCGCTGCGTAAAACAAATGCCGGATAAGTTGGCGGTTCATTCCGCTGTGGCGACCCCGGATTAATAAAGGGACTAAGCCGAAAAGAAAATGAATGAATGAATGAAATTCAGCCCATATAAATTGTTTGCAACAACTTACCTTAAAACATTTGTAAATCCAATTAATCATTTTTTCAGTTAATATCTAAATAATACAAAGAAATATAAATAAAAAAAAGCTAGAAATCAAAATAATAAATATGTAAAAAATTAACTGTATTTTCTATAATAAATACACATTACATTTGATAGAAAATAAATCAATAAAAAGCAAGCATATCCACAACAAGGTTATTATAGTTAACAAAAACGAATAAAAAAAGAAAAGAAAACTAAACTACTAAGGCCTGCTATATAGTTAGTTAGTTAGTTAACTTTATTTTTCCACGTATAGGGAAATTTCATTTGCAGAATACACTCGACTTCTGCCATTTCACATAAATAAAACATTTGAGAACATGCATGGGGCACCTACTTTAAATAAATATCCAATTTACTAGCCATCAACTGAGGGAGGAGGAATTTAAAAACTTAATTGCTTGGGGTATAAACGATAATTTTTTCCTATTTCTTAAACAACTGAGAACACAATATCGATGACCTGTTGTATGTGGGCTGTTGTATTTGAATTTGAGGGTGGGTAGATGGTAGTGGTAGATGGTGGTGTTCATGTATCCTCTGAATACGTTTCAAAAAATGTATGGTTGAGTTGGTTGAGTTTTTATAACACAAAATTCTGATGATTTTGTATCTTGCACCTAATAAAAAAATAAATAAAATTAAAATTAAAAATTAAAATAAAACACTGAAACTAATAAAATCTATGCTAAAACTAAGCAATTTCAAAATATAAAAACTAATAAAAACTAGAAAATCTTCCTCTAAAATCTAATTAAAACTAACTCAATTTGAAAACAAAATAAAATTTCAAAACGAAATAAAAATAAAACTAATGAAAAATCCTAAACTTTAACACAATGTATGGTATTCCTAAATGAAATAAATCACAATAAATTAATAATATTATTTATTTATTTATTTATTTTATTATTATTCTAAAATAGCGATTAATTTAGAAATTCCAAGATATATTAAAAACACACATACAAATACATATAGCTCTGATGTAAACTAAACCTGAAACATGACCTGCTGCTTTGGCTACTTAAAGACGCTGAAAGTTACTTCTGTTTTCAGAAGAGAAGGTTTAGGTTATCCTTTAACTCATAACTCATAAACTTACTCAAGTATGTCACTTAACCTGCTTTCTAGAACACCCTTCAGGAACATGGCCCCTCTGCAGCCAGCCAATTAAACTGCACAAACAGAAATGCACGACTGGCTTTAATTCAACAGCACGGCGTCCCTGATATTGAGCAAATGCCTCTTGGGGTTGATTGCGCTTGCCGCTAAATGAAACCGCTTTCTCATTCTACAGTATATCTGTGGAAATAAACGGCCGATATGACATCTCTAAAAGCCACTTTCGCCAATATCAGCTTCGACAACACAACTGAGAGCGACAAGTTGATGTCACTCCACATTTCAACCAGATTTCTAGCATTCGCTTCCACAGGCTCGCTCTCATTTCCATGTCAGCGCTCGTCATTAAGACTCCACAGACAGATAAACAGAGCTGGAACGGAGGAATGTTCCAGCACATCACAAGCAGTGACAAGTGGAGGAGCAACAACAGGAGCTCGGCATACTGGCGCTGACAGCACTCCTGATAAAGGGCTTGAGAGCGTGAGGCGGTTTCTGTGGAGGAGAGCTTTGAGATATGCTTTAATATTCCAAGCAGATGCTCTATCTTGAGCTCCGCTGCACCCGCACCCTTCTTCTCCATCTCCCCATCCCCCATGCATGAGCGACGGGCGGGTGTGAGCAGATTAGGGAATCATTCCAGGGAAGGCGTACGGATGCAAAACCACTTTAGTTAGACTTCTTCAGTCGACTGATATGAGGAGCGATTAAACCTGCAAAAAAGAATGGAACTTTGCAGACTCAAATGCATGTTATTATTTCTGTTGAACTGCTACTGCTCGAGTTCAAACTGCAATCTGTAACTCTTTTAATGCTAAAAATGATTTAAAATCAATTTGATCACGTAAGCCATTGTTCAAGTGTGTCTTTTTACCTTAGCCTGATTCATAATCGTAAACCTGTCGTAATGTTTTACAATTTGAATGGTAAATGTATTGTTTCAAGGGTTTTCATCAACATAGACTCAATGGAAATGCACTGTAGAAAATGCTGGGTTCCACACAATTGATTTGAGTTGGGACAACATGAAGAAATTAAGTTAACTTGCTAGTTTTTACAAATTTAAGTGGATTGAACATAAGACTATTAAGTTGTCCCCAAAAAGAATTGTGTTGCTTTAGCTCATTTAAAAGAAGTAGTTTGAGAAAACGGCATTATTTGAGAGCACATGCTTCTGCATTTATTATTTATTTTTTTGGTGAAACCATAAAAACGTAATTCAACATATGTTTGACTACAGTTTCAAGGTAACATAAACGATAGGCGGCAGTATGATGGCATGATGACGATGACTTTTGTTCAATAATGATATTTACAGTGATAAATTGATGACAAATAAAGGATTATTTTCATATAGTTCTTTAAATAACACCACATAAATAGCACAAAAAAAAACTTAAAGGTGATTATAATTTGGAATCGAATATGTTAGCCTAGCCTGTCTCTATATGGACAACTATTCTGATGTGGTCCCTGTCCTCGGTTGCTCAGTTTGTACGCTGTAGAACTTGTGATACAGGTTCAAGTCTGGTGAAGTGCAAATCCACAAGTAAAATCAAAGTAAAACTATGTGGTCGCGATGTACTTTTTCCTTTTACATTTGCTTTGAAAACACTATTGGTTGGGTTTACTGAAGGGTTTAGGTCAGTAATCACCACTAATGCTGTGTTCACACCAGACGTGGCAAGCGTGGAGAAATTCACGCCTAAATAGACGTGTGAACATTTGAGTTTACTTGCTTCATTCACGCATACAAATCTTCACTTGAGAACAGACACGGATTCACGTCATGGGCAGGGCTTCTGCCTATTGCTTGGTGACTGTAGCTTTATTGCTAAATGGCTAACAGGGGTTTTAAAGATAGAATTACTGTGTTTATGAGCTTTATGAAGGCAGAAAAACAGTGTTGATTCGTTTGGAGCTGTATCTGACTCCACTAGATTTTTTCAGAGGTGCGCCAAGCTCTGAGTTCATAAACTCCTCCAGAAACTTAACCTGGATTATGGAAGCTTTCAGTGGTGCTTTTGACTGAGCCAAGGTCAGTTTGATGAACTGTTATCAGTGTCAGCAGGAGGATTTTCCCCTTGGACACCAACAACAGGCACTACGTCATAATCACACCCTCACAAGAGCAAGCTCCTGATTGGTTAATGCGGCGCGAATGTCCGATGAAGTTCAGATTTTCGAACTTGAACAATTTGCGCATTAAGTGCGTCAAACACGCAAAGCGCTCAATTCGTGCCACGCCATTTGAGCGTATCGCGCCATTAGTGCAGCGCCATACACGGGTATCACGCCGCAGGATGCCAATTCGCACCTTTGCATTGACTTAACATGTAAATCACTCGCGCTTGACGCATCTACCGCGTCTGGTGTGAACGCAGCATTAGTGGACTGTATGACAAGTCTTCTAGATGTGTACAAGGACATGTATCTTAAATATACAAAATTGTAGTAACAGAAATGTAGACAGCACCCCCTAGTTGATTTGTCATCTAAAACATGCAACAAAATACATACCCGAAGCAATACATTTTAGGTGGACTGTAGACTGAGGCACACATTTTAAATGAGCCTGGGCTGACTTTTACAAACTTTATCTGTAAAATCGAACAAACATTCTCGTGTACGGTCCAACCAAAAAATGTTTTTTTTTTAATAAATACAAAAACAAAAGGAGAAATTTTGGAGAATGTTGGATACTGGATGCCGCCGAATTCCATAGCATTTGTTTTTCCTACTATAGATGCCATTGGTTAATGGTTTCCAACATTTCCAACATGGACTGACACTGTTTCAATTTTTTATAATGCATGTGAAGCTGCTTTGACACAATCTACATTGAAAAAGCGCTATACAAATAAAGATGAATTGAATTGAATTAAATTTTGAGCGCAAAAATAAATAAATAAAAAGAAAATTGAAACAGGTCTAAAGTTGAGTATAAATTATGACATAATTTATTTTTGGGTGAACTGTCCCTTTAAGTTTGGCATTCTGCAGTTTATAACAAGGATTTTGTATATAACAAGATGAAGCATAATAGATCTCAACAAATGAACCAATCTTGCCCAAAAAATTAACATCTTCCACAAATTGTGCAGTGACTCTAAAAAGAGCTGCTGAACAGAAAAAAAGCAGTTTTATTTTCATCTCTGGGGCAAGTTGAAACATGCAAACAACATGCTTTCAATTACACAAGCCCGACTAATAAAAAAAAGGCTGATTTGAAGGGAGGTTGAAATGCAGATTGCAGAGAAATTGCATTCTGCTTCTGTCAAATCTGTGCAACAGCCAATAGAGATGATTACCACAGAAAAAAAGAATGCATTTCTCAGTCTACCATTGTAAGAAACTTTGCAAAAGAGACTGAGGGTGTTTACGTTTAAAAAAAAAAGCTGCCTGAAATGTTGTTTGGTGACTAAGCAATGAGCCCGAGGCCCTCAGAGAGATGAACAGACTTGAGCAGAATGTTAAAGCAGATGTGTTTCGCTTTTATAGGTGCATGTCGGCAGCAAATGTGCAAGTGAAGTTATATGACCACAGCAGCTGCTTGTGACAGACCACTCATAAGCTGTGAACATCTGAAAGGAAACCACATTAAAGCTTACTTCCCCGGTTCTACAAAGCTGATATAACCCCTTGTCTACTCCATAAACCACTGCAATCAACCAGCAGAGTATGAAACAAGTTTACCTCACACCGCACGCTTGAAGAAAATGGAGTGCACAAATGATGCCGAAAGAGAGGAAAGATTTTCAGCATGGTCTAATAAAATGAGACATTTGATCATTTGTCATGACTCAGGAGGATGTCAGGGGATTAAGTGAGCAAAGACAATGAGATCGACACTAGAAAATGTCGGTCCAGCAACACGGTAGGAGTATCAAAACAATGGCTGCTTCAAAACAGCATCATGACAGCAGGACTAATGTAAGTCAGCCTGTGAGTCAGTAATGATATACTCCCTCAACCATTCATCCGCTCACACATTAGAACAAAGTGTGGAAATTGCTCCACTGCGGTCAATCAAGGCCGCACTCAGACAATGCCTTTGAGCACAATTTCATAGATGTAGGATCGGGGAAAAAAAAGAAGAAACAAAAAACTTAATCTGGTCCGGATGTATTGACAGCACTGCTACTTCATTCCAAGGCAAATATCATGGTTATGAAATTCATAGCAGATCTGATAACACTTCGATTAGCCTGGGTGATTTGAGTACAGAAATGTCTTTATGTTTTTATTTATTGACAACTTTTGCAAGACAAAATTGGAAGCAGAAGTCAGAGGCCGCTAATAGATTTATCAAGCTTTTTTCCAACATATTTTCGACAAAATATTGCAAACTACATTATTTTGCAAGTGAAAAACGTCTACTCTAGTTATCTGACAGTTTATCTGTAGTACAATACATAATGGTGATGGATACAATTTTCTGCCACAAAAACAGAGCTGGACACGGGTCAAAAATAAAATGTGCTATTTTGGTGTCTGCATTAAAATTGTGATTACAAGTGTGGTTTTACATATAAAGAAAAGATAAAACTCAAGTCAAGTGTGTACTTTAATGATTCAAATCATTTTTTTGGACAATAAAATAAACTTCTCTTTTATACCACAGTGTCATCTATTATACTAAATGATAATTTAGCACATTATTTCTATTTCAGATGAATGAGAAATGTCTAACACTGAAAAATATGCAATAAAACTAAAGGAAATGCATTTTAATTTAATTTTGTACAAAATATTCATGACTATAGCTGCAAGCAATCATTTTTGGAGCAAAGTACATCAGAAGCGGAGCATGAATAGCAGAATCAAATGCGTATTATTTTTCAGCATTTGCTTCTGCTGTCATTTACAATATTATTAAAACTAATTTAACGATACAGACTAATGTTTTTGACCGAACACCACCAAGCAAAACACATATAGCAGCAAAATTGAAAGCTTACGAATTATGATTAACTATTTTGAGGCTTTATTGTCTCTTAAACATTTCCTTCTTTTATTTATCAGATGTCACCACAGCAGAATGAACCACCAATTATTCCAGCATATGTTTTACGCAGTGTATGCCCTTCCAGCTGCAACCCAGTACTGGGAAACACCCATACACTCTCGCATCCGCACATTCACTCATACACCCAATTCACCTATACCGTATGTCTTTGAACAGTGGGGGAAACTGAAGCACCTGAAGAAAACCAACGTGACCACGAGGTGAACATGGTCATCACAGAAATGACAACTGACCCAGCTGGGACTCGAATCAGCGACCTTCTTGCTGTGAGGCCTGTCTGACATTTAACAATTCTTAATTTAAATATGCCTGTCCTAAAAAGATTGTTTTTGTTTATAAAAAAATGGTTACACTGAATGAAATTCAATTATACATTATTATTTATTCTGTTACTATTTCCTTCAGCTTTGTCCCTTATTTATCAGGGGTCATCACAGCAGAATGAACCTTCCAGCTGCAACCCAGAACTGGGAAACACCCATACACACTCATTCTCACACACACACACACACACACAAACTACTGTGTCATAACTGTATCACCTGGAGTAAACGCACACAAACACAAGGAGAACATGCAAACACAGATACGACAACTGATTCGGCCGGGACTCGAACCAGCGACCTTCTTGCTGTGAGGCGACCATCTACTAAATGATATTTCTTCTATAAATCAAAATAAGCCAAAGTCTCTGTAGAAAATTTGTAAGACCTTTTCTTTGGCCTGAATTTCCTTATCATGTTTAATTCTTCACTTTTGCCATTTGGTGAAGTTTTTTTCCTCGTCATTGGCCTGCATGGTTCGGGACTTGTAGGGCTGTGCATCGATGATTTGCTCTTGAGTGTTTGGACTTTCAGTAGTGAATACTAAACCACACTGAACTGAACTGGACTCCAACACTGAAAACTGGACTGACACTGATCCAATTTACTATAACCTTCTACGTGAAGCTGCTTTGGCACAATCTACATTGTAAAAGCACTGTACAAATAAAGGTGAATAGAATTGAATTTTTATGATTATTTTGCACTTTTTTCATAAAAATAATAATTGGACTTTCACTGGGAAGGAAATATACAGCTTGGTTCTTATATACTTAACAGAACACTGCTGGTCTACACAAATGTGAAGAATAGTAAAAATGTATCATTCACAGTATGTCACAACATTTACTAACAGCTTGTGCCAGTGTAAACACAGTGAGGTGTTAAAAAACTACTGTCACTGACTTGTAGTGAAAAATTAGCAAGGCAAAAATGTGGAGTTTCGTTGAAGCTGACCTTATTTGATATGCTTTTGTCAGAGATGGCATTTTGGAGGCTTTTAAAATGGGTTTAAAAGTACATGTTTGGAAAATTACACTGTTAGCATCTCAGCATAAGAAACAAAAATGTGATTTGGTGGAAACAATGGCATCATGAAAATGTATAATACATGCTCAGGCAAAAGGAATGCATTAATGGTGGACTACGGGGTCGTATGTGCTCATGTTTCTTCACAAACTGGTATTGCCAACTACTGTACCATGTGAATGGGATTTGGAGTTGACAATGCTGTGGTTTATACATAAAACCTTTTAAAAATGTCAAGGAAAAGCATTTTAGGACATCACTATCACGTAAATACACTCAATTTGCACATAGTCAGTAGATCAACTAGAAGCTTCCACTCCCATCTGTGCTATAATTGAACTGCAAAAGGTTTTCCAGATACCTTTGTAGAAGATTTATTTTTTATTTTTTAAAGAGTATTTTCAGTGTGGTCTTTGACTTTTGTTCCCTGCATGTGAGCAGGTTGGCAAAAAAAGTTGTGGGGAATAGGAAAACCGGAGGAGGACATGACAGGTTCGAGTGAATATGTGGGAGGCCAAGAACAGATAAGACTGGAAAAGATGAGCCAGAAGACCACTGGGCAGGAAAACATTCAGCTGATAGGGAGAAACTTCTGTAAAGTTGCTCTCTTCTACATAGAAAACTCACCACCACCTGGCATGCAGCTATACTGGTTAACTTTAGAAACTTCAGAATTTATTTTGTCTCCTGGAGAAAGGAAAAAAAAACACTTCACATTCTCCTTCCTTCCACTGCTTCCTTCCATTGTTTCCTCACTGTCTTGAATAACACTTGACCATGACTTTAACTGTGCTCCACCATTTCAGTCAATTTTTACACCTTTGCAAACAATTCATTCTAGCAAAGATGGTATAAATGCCAGCGGCACCTCTGCTGAGCTCTCTAGGAGCTGTGAGTCCTGTCACAGGCTGGAGGCCCTTGAGCTTCATATGAGCTCTGTGGAGTAAGTCAGTCAGTGTTCCTTGCGGCTCGAATTTAAGGCTAAATGGTCTCCTGGTACCATCTGATCCCTTGGAGATGGCTTCTTCTGTGGTCTCATCAATGATTGAGACGGTATGAATTAAACATAAACTGAGGGACAGAGAGAAACTAAACCGCACACACACACACACACATATGCACAAAAGCTCTCGGTCTCTTAGGCAGAAAAATGTAAGATCTTTCTTTTGAAGTAAAAATAAAATTAGCAGGGTTAGTGATTTCCAAACCGAAGAAATGGTGAAAAGAATTGAGGAATCTAGGAAACAAAATTAGCTGTATAATGTGACATGCATGCATGTTAAATGAACAAAGCTAACTTAGTGCTGGACACCTAATTAATGTATTACATGTACAGGTATACTGTGTAGGTGAAAAGACTGTTTAACAAGTCTGTGTGTCTGTTTTGATGAATGGTTGTTATATCTTTATTACACTATGGATGACTAAAATTAAGTTTTACAGTTATTTATTTATTTATTTTAGTATTCCAATACAGCCTATCGATAGCAGTTCTTGTCTATTCCGTTATCGGTGCTATTTTATTTCTATAATTAGATGCCTGCTGTCTTTACTGCGCTATTCATGTAAATCAGACCTATCATGCAAAAATCACTTTAATAAGTGGTTTAAACAAAGTTGTGTGGCAACAGTGTGTTAATATAGCCAACTTGTAAAGCTGGATTTATACTTTCGCCTGGCGCCACATCACGCGCCTCTGTCATATCATTAATATTATTGATGTTTATTAAACTAGTTATTATTATTATTTTTATAAATTATTTTAATGATTATAAAGATTTTTGTAACTTTGATGCATCACTTGCTTTTGTTCATATCTCGGACAGTTTTACCTATTGAAGTGTATTAAAATATTAATGACAACAGAACATGGGTTCCTTAACAAATATATTTTTTATTATGGCAAGAATAAAAGCAAAAAGTACACTTTCTAAATAATACAGATGTTTTTTTTTTTATTTATTTAGCCCGCTCCACAATTCACACATTACTGTCTGGTTAGTTTCTGTCCTCTTCTTATGCTAAAAAGGCAATAATAATCCAACATTCCTGACCATTATCACCATAAAGCCTAGAAAAACGGCATCATGTTGTAAACCGATTGGTTCAAATATTCCTGTCTAGTTATCAAAGAAATAATTTGTTACTTCATTATAGTTTTGTTACCATTAAATCGTTTTAAATTCAGTTGTAATATATCCATCAGTGTAAAACCTATAACTGGTGGAAAAACATATTCTGTAATTGTGTACATGGGTCTCATTAGCTTCTTTTGGCTTTAATAAACTTATCCCTCAGGTTTTTCTAAACCTTTTAACAAAAACTTTCCTCCTTTCTCAGCGCTGTTGCAATTTCTAGCCAAGAATTATTGATCATCTGGTTATCTCTATGATCACTGATCATAAAGATATCTTTACATTCGTACCCGTTTCAGACAAAATCTCTTCAAAGTGTTTCATATACAACTCAAATATGATGCGGCGCCGCACGCACTGTTCCCTCAAGTCTCAAAAAATACCATACTCTCCGCCAGCCGAAATCATGGCGCACGCACCCAAAGCAAACATCCGGAAACTCCGCGATGACGTCACATTTGCCACACGCACTCAAGCGAACTAGCGGACGCGTCGAGTATAAACTAGGCTTAAGGGTAAAAATAATTAATTATTTTTTTCTTAAAAACAGTCTGCAGAAACACTTTAATTGACATTCTCCTTTTGTACATGTCATCAGAGGGGGAATGTACAGTCCTTCAGTGACAATCTCTCTCGCATTAGCGAAGACAGCCCTGAGTGAAAAGCAGCCATCCGCCATTAGAGTTTTAGCGCAGTACCGACCAATCTCATTTGAATTTAAAGCGACAGTCACCAAAAAGGCACAATTTGGATCAAAACAAGTTTCAAAGAGTTCTAAAATTTTTGTGGAGTATTTTGAAACTTCACATACACACTCTAGGAACATCAGAGATTATTTTACATCTTATAAAAAGGGCTGTAACAGGTCCCCATTAAGGTTTATGTGATATTCTAGAGGAGCTCTTTCCTCTTCAGCGGAGCTCAATCTCTCTCTTGCAGCTATGTTTTCCAGGATATATTATTTAATTTGAAGACATTAGGCAGCCACTATGAAAATGCAGCAGACTCCTAGAGCTTCTGACAGAGTTTGATGTCTGCAATTCAAACTGGTGCCACTTTGCTTTGCTACATGAGCACACACTTTTGACTGTTGTCAACCTAGCCGCCGTGACCGACTGTCTGCACATTAACACACTCAGGCATGGGCAAGGATATCACGCATTCATTGAACAAACGAAGGTCACATGATGACACCATTCAGGGACATCAAATGATAAGCAACAACTTCTAGTGCACTATCAGTATTTGAAGACAAAGAGCACAACTATCATTAACAGTTCCATTTTTCCTAAAGCTTAATGGTAATCAGGGATTGACCAAATTAAGTACAAAAGAAAATTCTGTCTGTCCGTCCCCTTCCTTATTACACATACATTACAAATAAAAAAGCTCGTTGTGTGGCATTTTCAGCAACACCATATCACATTTTGAGGACATAAACATGAACTGATATACCAAACCATCCTTGACGATTTCTACAAGAATCCAAGCTTTTAGATGTCCAGTCCTCTTGCTGAGTCACCAGCCAGACAACACACCATGGATTTAAGAGACTAATTGAATCAATTAGATCTGGATTTGGTCCAAAGCTGCAGGCTTTGGCAGCTTTAACAAACTCACACTATGTTAAAATAATCAGTAAGAGACATCTAATTCTAACCCATTCACTAATGCCAATTTACGTTGATTAGGAAGTGTGTGGAGAACTACATTTTCTTATTAGGTTATGCACTCTACCTCATTTGCGAGCCCAAAATAAACAGACCCCGAGAGTGCCTGTAGCAACATAAAGCCCTGTGATTATAATCATCTCTAAAAGAGCGCTATAATGGCATAAAGGAGTCAAATGGTGATCCTTCAGGCAGGCTAACATGCTAAATGAGGTGGACAGTGGGTGAAAGGGGGGAGGCTGGGAAGTCAGACGACATCTGTGCTGCAGGCAAAGAGGATTACATCAAGTTCAAAGCTCTAAATGTTTAAAGAGTTTACACAATTTCCAGCTGAATGGATACCTATAGCTTCTGCATCAGCTTTTGGTGATGCTGTGAAGTCACAAAACAAGCCTTTACACACTGATAGATACTGAGGTGGGACAGTAGGCTTATTTCTGACCCAGAAAAAAAAAGTTAAAAATGCAACTGCAATCCGCTATATCAGTTTTTTTTTTCCTTTTGATTTGTCCAAGTTGTATACTCAACTGTCAGTTCTCACAATTCTTCTTTTTTTTATCTAGTAGTTGTACATTTTGGGGAAATTCTATTATTTGGGGGAAATTATTTGTGTAAATTCTGAATTTACTTTTCTGTGTTCTTTATGTTTATTTTGTGGCTGCAAAACTAATTATTTGCAATATTTACAATTCTGACATTTCTCACAATTTAGATTTTATTTCAGAATTAAAATACTTTATTTGCCATTCTGAGTCAGCATCAGATTAATCCTTTTTGTTTCAACCTCACAATAAAAACAAATCTCACAATTATGACTTTCTTGCAAATCTTTCTTGCAGTTGCAAGTTATAAACAAAAAAGTTAAATAAATAAATACATTTATTATTAATAAGTTACATAAATTATAAAGTTCTGATTACAATTTTGACTTTTTCTCAGAATTCTGACTCACAATTTTCAAGAAAGTATTAATTTACATCTTGCTATTCTTTTGTTTTGAGAACATAAAAAGTTAGTGATATTTTCTGACAAATATGTAAGGAAAAAAATATTGTTTCCCTCATAATTCTGTAAACAAATGGCTGAACTGCGAGATATAAACTATATATATGAATATATAAGAAATATGAATCAAAAATTATGATCGAAACCCTGTTGTGTTTCAATAAATACTAGCTTCCATGGAAGGGTCATGCACTCTTTAAATAATTGAAGAGTTCACTCTTTATATGATCTGGAGATTGTATTCCCGAAAACTCCTGTTGTTAAGTTTTAAGTTAAGATCTGACAAATGCATATTTTAGATGGGACTGTAAATAAAATATGATACGACAAATCAGATAAGACAGAATTCAGAGTTAGGATGTTTCTGTAATATAATCCACAAGTGGGTCGTGTTACACCATGATTCCAAGTTACTCTAGATTCCCATGTTACCTGTTTAGTAACCATGGCGATTCTGTTCGAATTATGTCTGTATTTAAAGTCCTCTGATCCTTACCTGTCCTAAAAGCTCAAGTTGCCTTTTATAGATTCTTATCATTTCTCAGAAGACACAAAATTAACAGTCACATACCTGCAAACACTTGTAACCGGGTTTTGGCAGTTTAAATAAACTGTAGGAGTCTCGATGAAACGTAAAAACATCTACCAGGAAAATGATTAATAAAATCACTGTGATTTCCCACAAACAGAAATACATATAGTGGTACCCAAACTTCCTCATGATGGATAGTCTCAATTTCCTCCTGTTGTGGTAACTGTGATGAATGACTTCGGTTAAAATCCACTTTTTCCTTGAGAGTCCCATTTAATCAAAATGCCAACTATGTAATTATAAGCAAATGCTAGTAATAGAATATGAGGTTTATACAGGCTGCCTCAAAACCCAGAGATATATGCTTAACTAACATTATTTACCTGAAATGTTGTTATGCTCCATTTTACACGATGCACATTTGTAAACCACAAATTAGCATATTCATGAGGTTGATAACACTGCCTGGATAATCATATAACCGCTTATCTATGCGTGGGAATTTTTGCCATTCAGATCCTCACTGGTTCTATTCTAGACAAGTGACAATAGTTTATACAGCACTTCATAACAGTACATGATTCAAAACAGACTCACAATAATAAAACAGAAATATATGAAAGTAAAAAAAATTAAAAATAATTATCTGAAACAAACCCAGTCAATAAAGCACCTATATATAGATGACAGGTGTCTCACCGGGAACATTTACAAAAAGCCTCATACAATATAACTGCACAGAACAAATTATTTTATAAAATAATATAGCTGAAAAAATATAATATCATAGTATTTTGGTGATACATAAATAATTGTTTTAGGTTACTCAAAAAACTTTGAAAATAATCTTTTTAATTATTTAAAGAACATTTTGTTGAATATAAAGGTTATATGGGTGTTAAAGGTTCTACATTGTTCTAGATTCTTTATTTTGTTCAAGTGCAATTTAACCTTTCACAAGGCAAGACACTTGGTGAGCTCGTGATTGGTTGTCTGTTGCTAAACAACACATTGTAACATTGAGCACAAGCAGTGCTAAAAGCAATGCTAATCCACTTTCAAAATTACAAATATGAAACGTACAATGGTAGGCTATGTACTTTTAAATGCTAGTTTTAAATGCGTAAACTAGCTTTTATTTGAGTTTTAAAAAGAAACTCGTGTTAATTGTAGCGTGACAAACAGAAAGCTCAGGCTTTAGCAAACAGACAAACTAACCTGGCTTGACAGTCTTCAGACGGAGGGGATCGCGAAAGTGGCGGATGACGGCGAGGGTGTCTCGGTTTGTCAGTCCGCTGACAGGCGTGCCGTTCACCTCCAGAAGCACATCCCCGGGACCAGGCAGCCTGCCGACATGGCACACTAGCGCGTCCGACAACACCTGTCCCAGGTGCGGGAACTCTCCGTGCTCTGCTCCTCCGCGTATCTCCAGCACGGCGCAGAGCTCCCCGGCATTACCCCACGAAACAGCACATTCCTGCACTTTACTGGACCAATGTTTCTTCTTCTTCAGCGTCTTGGACATGATTAATCCCTTTCGTACACGAGTCTCTCAAAACAATCTGGTTATTTCCTTATGCAAGCGCGTTTAGAGTGCAGTAAAGCACAGCGGCTTCATTCCCATGTCTTGATGTAAAGGTAAAAAAGGTTCTAAAACTTCACAATTGACATCGCTCGGTTGTTACAAATACTCCCAGTATGGTTCAGTCAAAATGCACGTAATTCATCAGAACTGAGGCACGAGCTCACGCGAAGGTAAAAGAGATCATTGCCTTAAAATCTACGCTAGTCCTCAGTGCACACCAAGAAGTGTGTTGCCAAATGTCCTCACACGATCCAAACAAACGCTTTCTAGGAGCAAAAGACACGGAAATGGCATTAAACTACTACCGAGGCAGGACAGCCTACTTCATCCAGGCGCATGAAAATAATGCAGCCTCCTCAAATCGCTTGGTAATACCGGCTGATGAATGAAACGCCGTAGAAAAACACTCAGATCCGTGTGTAATCCCTCGCGATGTAGGGCGACTGTTGTTAACTTGGTTTCGCGCACCTGTTCCAATGACATCAGCTACCGGCGCGTTCACGGGAAACGACGAGCAACAATGTGTACCTGGATCGGGAATGCACGACTTGCTAGGTCCAGCGTCAGACGACCTTTGATTCTAGCAGAAACGCCCTCTCGTGTGGGCTGTTGTTGTTGTGTGGAGCTGTCAGTGCCAATCGGTCATTAATTGTAGGTGCAGCTTTGCAACTTTGTAGTTTTTTTTCACCTTGTTACTTGCGCCAAACCAGAGCAGCGTCTGTCAGTGGCGCACACCGACACCAATGCAGAGTGGACGAAAGCACGGCGGCCAATCAGAGCGAGGGGGCGGGCTTTAACGCACTATTTCACAATGCCACCATAAAAAAGCGCCTCTGACATGCTTAGCGCTAATAGAGAAATGGGAACTGTTGAGGAAAATAGTACTTGCGTTCATTAAAAATAAACCTGCGCCCTTACTGAATCGTACAATATGAATTCATGTAAACTAGGTTTAAAGGCTACATTTACTTGGCAGTATACTTCACAACTTATTCATAAAAATATCAGTCAACGATGTTTTATTTTCATTGCACGTGTCATTCTAAAAATCCAGCTCAAAGTGCTTCACAAAAAAAAAACATTACGAGCACCAAGTGCTTTAAATAAAATAGCATAACACACATATAATTTAAAATACTATCATGAATATTAAAAGGTAAATTTTATTATTTTTAATAACACTTCATAATAACAAATAAGATAAATCAAAATACATATAATGGATCTAAAATACGTAAACTAAAAAAATAGCATGACAACTTATTTAACGCTTGGGAGCATAATTTATACATACAAGTTTTAAATAATTATTTATAAGTTTCATTATAAGCATATCTATATAGAGTATTATGATTTGTGGGTTCTGTAGTACCGTTTAGCCATGGTTGAACCCCCAGAATGTAAAATGAAATTAACAACTGCAGAATATATTGGACTGTTATTATGAAGTCATTTGTGACTGTTGCATACAAAACAGAAAAATATCCTTTAATTTGACAAAAAAAGTTCATTTTAAATCTATAGATTTGCACCTGTTACAAACATTTCTATACATATATATGTATACGTATAATGCTGTTTACAATATCAACATGCCATTTTGTTTTACAAAACAATACAGAATTGCATAACGTTTCTCACATCAAGTGTTAAAAGCGATTTGTGTGTAAACTTCTTGACCTGATGTTGAATAATAGTGTCATCTGCTGGAGTAGTACAGAATTACAATTTCTACAAAGAGTGCGCCCCTTGAGAACAGTTATAGCATCCTGCACATGCTAAATCATATATAAATATATGATGATTGATTTCCAGTTCCAACTGTGAATAAGTGGTGATTCAGGTCTAGGCTGCACCAAATCACTTTTTCTCCAGGGTTGCATGAAGGTGATGGCCCTCTATACATCTCTATCATACAAGCTGTGATGCTAGTGAGAGAGTTCAGTCTCATCAGCACAACAGGGACAGGAAAAACAATGTCTCTGAATGACAGATCCTAGTACTGACAAAGATTAAGAAAAGAGGAATTGAGAAAAGAGGTCCAAGCACTGAGCCCTGAGGTACAGTGTTTTAGAAGTATGTGTGTGCTAAGAGAAAAACTTGAGGATCCTTCCTCTTGCACCATCTTTCCCTGCTTCAAAGAGAGAAATGTAGGAAAATTATATTATTATTATTTGGAAAAATGTTTGTACTTTTACTTTGCATAGATTATAATAACTGAGCAAACCAATGCAAAAAAAAAAAAAAAAAAAAAAAACAGCACTCCTGGCAACAGTTAAAAGGCGTCTGTATTTGAGGTAATCATTAACTGCATTGGTCAGACACCCTCACGGTCATTGCTCTGAAAGTCAAAATCAAACCTTATGCTTACTGAAAGTTCCCTTTACCGAAGGAGTACTGGATCCTTTTTTTTAATTTATTTTCTATTTTATCTTTCCAGTAAGGTAAGGATGACAAACACTCATATTAAAAAATATATGTATTCATATGTTACTTTAGCTCCATAACATATGTTCTGTGTTTTTGTAGTTCTTTGTGTTCAAATGATTGTTCTAATGTCTTTTCAATCAGTTTTGGAAATGTTAGAAAGACAACCCAATGGCTGTACAAGCCCAATGCAACATCTCCTCTGGCTCTGACCCAGCATGTTGTACGTAAGACTCTGCTGTATATTACAACATAAATATATTCATAAAAAGTATTTATCATATATGAAATATTCGTGTAGTTAAGTGTTTTAATGTCCCTTTTATTGAATGTATGACTACAGACGATGAAGGATCAGGTCCACTCGCGGTTATTATTATTCCAAGCTTGCTGGCTCTCAGCACCCTGATTGTTGTGTCGCAGATAATATGGAGCTTTGTTTCCAAAAGATCTTCAGCTCAGAAAATCACAAGCTCATCTTCAAATGTAAATGGTATGTAAAAACAAAATAATAAGACAGATCTACAGGTGCTTTAAATCCACATAACACACACAAAAGTTATTTTATTTTGTGTTATTACTTGGGTTTTCAATATATTTTAATATGTTTAATACAGTTTAATACGTTATCTGATAATTTAACCGTCTTTCAGAAAGGGAGCCTGTACCACTGGATGCAGGCTTTGGGAGCCTACAGTCTGCAAATGTTCTGGGTCCATTAGAGCTACCTGTTCAGTGCACCCTAGAGGGAGTGGAGGTGCTTCAGATGGGACGTTATGGACCAATCTGCATGGGTCAGCTAAAACAAGACAACACATCCACTGCTGTTATGATTAAAACTCTTAAAGGTACAGAACACAAATCAGTCATAACCCTTCTAAGAACTGAACACGGTTTTTCATTGTGTTTCAAAATGTTGTGCTTATTACAACAGAATGTTTGTTTGCATTATTCATTCATTCATTTTCTTTTCTGCTTAGTCCCTTTATTAATCAGGGGTCACCACAGCGGAATGAACCGCCAACTTATTGTACTATAGTCACACTGAAAGATTTTAATTGTCCAATGCTATCTCACACTAATTCGTAACTTAAGTCCAATCAATCAGTACAATCTCATTCGCACTTTTTAGTATTATTTTATTTTATTGTTTTATTTACACCTCCCAAGGACTGTTGAGTTTAGGGGTTTGAATCATATTTAAAAATCATTTACGTTCCTACGAATTAGCCACTAAACAAAAAATAATTACGTAAAATAGTCAATAAGAATTGTCAGATGTTGACCAAGGTTGTCTAGTCTTGCTCCTGAGGTTCCACTCTAACCCACTGGCCTGGGAGTTTTTAGTGAGTCTGAAGACCTTCACTAACTGGTGCAGCAGGTGTGTTTAGGTTGGAGCTAAACTGTGCTGGACACCCCTGATGTAGACTGCTGACAAACAACATTATGACCATCAACTGTTGGTCCTCTGTATGCATCCAAAACAGTGTAAACTCATAAAGATATGGATTCTACAATGAGGGCTGTCCAATCCCACTCCTATAGGGGCCACTGTCTGAAATAATATAGCCCCTACCCTAATTAATCACACTTGAGCCGGCTAATCAAACACCATTGTCATGAAGTGACATACCAAGTCTGCAGCAATGCACATGTCAAATTCACATTCACATGATCCTGCCGGACACAGGATTTCCTGGAAGGACTCTGCCCAGACCAGGGGTGCAAGTTTGTTCCTGACAGTCCCTCAACTGACTTTTCATCATCCCAAGTACATCACGATGACTTTGCCAGGTACACAGTCAAAAGTTTGGAAACTGTAAGATTTGTTAATGTTTTAAAAGACGATTCTGCTTACCAATTCTGTATTTATTTGATGAAAATAAAAATAAAATAAAACTGTTGAATTGTGAAGTATTGTTACAATGCATTGAATGTAGTTTCAATTTAATTTGAATCATCATTCCTCCATCTGTACTGAATCATCTTCATCTTCAGTGTTACAGTACATGTCAGCTTCACAAATCATTTTTATATGATGATAGGCTGTTCTGTTCGGATGAGTTATCACCGTTACACTACCATATCACTAATAATGATTCTTACAATTATCAGCACAGGAAACATTTTGTCTTGTTTCATACATTAAGTAGTATTACTTTTAGTTTCATTTGATAAAAAAGAGAGCTTAAAAGTATACACTACCTTTTTTATTTGCAATTTTTCTTTACTTCATAAATGTATTTAGAATGTTAAAAAAGTACTGTAAATAAAAGCTATCATTTCATATTTATTTTTGTTAAATAGATACTGCCACTGTAAGCAGAATTGTTTTTTTGTTTTTTTCCTATGAACATTGACACATCTTACTATTTCCAAACTTTTGACTGGAAGTGTATAAAGGCTCACATGTCCACGGCACCCATGTGATGTGATAAGAAATGGGACTGATTGGCCAGGCTCCCCCTTCTCCAAGATCCAGTTCCAAGGCTTGTATACCATGTATTCGATGATGGATGGGGTTATTGTCACACGGGGGGAGTGTCCAAGAGCCATGGGAATGGGTCGAGGTCAGTGAGGCGAGCACCGATGAGCATCACATGTGCCCCACTCCAGTATTGAGTCCAAGGAGAAGCTCGGGAAGGAAAAAAGACCAGTGTGGTGCACAGACGAAGCTCATCAATGCTCATGGCACCGACCTACCTCTGTTTCAATGGGAACAGAGTTGGGAACAGATTTACAGAATACATTCCAGCATGTGCATCAAAAAAGTCATGTGATTTTAAACAGATTCACTCATTCATTTTCTTTCGGCTTAGTCTCTATTTCAGAGGTCACCGCAGCGGAATGAACCGCCAACTATTCCACAATATGTTTTACGTAGTGGATGCCCTTCCAGCTGCAACCCATCTCTGGGAAATATCCATACACACTCATTCAAACACTACGGACAATTTAGCCTACCCAATTCACCTATACCACATGTCTTTGGACTGGAGCACCGCAGGAAACCTATGCAACCACAGGAAGAACATGCAAACTCCACACAGAAATGTCAACTGACCTAGCCGGGGCTCGAACCAGTGACCTTCTTGCTTTGAGGCGAACGTGCTACCCACTATGCCACTGTAGCGCCCTTAACAGATCATGTCATATAAAAAAATAGGTGTACAAATGGCATTAATGGACAAACCAGTAAATTTTCGACATTGAACTTCTGAAATGTTGTTTTGGTCATTCTAAAATCCCCTAACCAAAGTCTGTCGGTTTGGTATTAGTTTTTTTACAGACTCTAAGACACATTTCTCAATACTTTGGTCGCTTTTGCAAAACTCTTCACACAGTGAGCACAACAGAAGTCTATGTGGGCTATACTGAGGATCAATTATCATTGTTTTGGCACAAAATGCATTCAATGACTACACCCCTCAAATTTCATGAATTCTTTTCACACTCAGACACAACAACTGCCAAAAGTCTTTGTACGTACAGGACATTTTGCACATGCTTACATACTGTTTACAAAACTGTTAAACTTATGTTCAAAACAATAACATAATGCAAAGCTGAATAAGACAGCAAAATTCAACAGTAATATTTTATTGAAACATACTGTTTCAAATCTAAAAATGCAGTTTAACCAGCCAGATTAGCATTACTATTGCATCTGTATCAGTGGATAGTGTAAAACGCTTGTATTTTGGAATTACATAGTGCAAAAATAAATAAATAAATAAATAAACAAAAGACAAAGTATATTGAAGAATTCTGTCTGATTCATTCCAGTAACATATATTGCAGTTATAAACAATATATATTGCATTTATAAACAGAGATGTGTCCTTATTTTACACAAGAAAACATGTAATGCAACACGTTACTGTTTTTTAGGTCATTGTTTTGTGGGTGACAAAGTTTGTTTGTTGGCTGTCAACCTTTGCTAGTGTTCTGGAAGAAGGAGTTCATTTGAGACCTGAATAAAGTGTTTTGGTAGTTGTAGTGCATTTTGAATGTGAAATGAACTGCTTTGCCAAGCTGAAAGTCGGTTTGGAGAATGGTGTGAAGAGTTTTGAAAAAGTGACTTAAGTATTGAGAAATGTGTCCTAGCGTCTGTAAAAAACTGTATTACCTCTCAGAACCAGTCTTGAGTGCCTTTGTTCCCAAAGAGCATTTTTGCGCCTCCAAAATCCACTGCACATTCATTGCATTTCATCCTATGAGGCATAAGTAAGTTATAAAAAAGGTCAAAGGTGACTTCTACCACAGCAAATTCCATTTTTCTTTTTGATATTTGGCACAAGTTTCTTAGGAAGTGACAATTTTATTCTCTCTGATAAAAACGTTGCTATTCACTAATGCGATATTCCAGTTTTGCGCACAAGTTCATTCGCCTCTTTGGATGGAAACATACCTGTAGCTAGTGACTCATCTGTGTATATTCTTGTTTCAGACAGAACAACTCAACCGGAGGCTGCAGAATTTATAGATTTGGTCCTCTTCCATGCAGCAGTGAGCAAACATGAGAATATAGTGAAGATGCTATACTGCCAGACACTCCGGATGCCCATGTACCTGCTTTTGGAGGCAAGCGTTCCAGGAAACCTCCTGAATTTCCTCTGGAGTCTTCGAGAGGTAAAAACACAAAGTATATTAACAAAGAATAAAGACTGGTTATATCACTCAATTATCTTCTGAATTTAACTCTTATTGAATAGGGCAGGTGTGGTGAATCTTCAGTGTTTTCAGAAAAATCTGTCTTTCTAGTAGCTACGCAGGTAGCAGCGGGCCTGGTGAGTTTGTACAGTGCTTTTTAACAGAACATATATCAACCAAATGACAATTCATTAATCATTCACTAATGGTTTTTCTTAGGACTATCTACACTCCCACCACAGAGTAATCCATGGGGATGTTGCAGCGCGGAACATGCTGATCGGTTCAGGGTTCTCTGTCAAGGTCTCTGGATTGGATTTTGCTTTTGAGTGTCGACAGAAGCAAAAAGTGGACAGGGAACAAGAAGCCAAAGTGCCCGTAAAATGGCAGGCCCCGGAACGGATGATGAGGCTTCCTCTAACAGACAGGAGTGATGTGTAAGTCTATCAGGAGATTAAAAAAAGGGGAAAAATGGGTATTTTACACTTGAAATAGCTTGGCTCAATCTTTACCTAAGTAAATGGAATCATGAGTTATCCTTGTTCCTTTTCCATATTTTCAGTGTCAATGTCTTTGAGTGGATGAATGCAGCATGTGACCTGTTTGCATAATTGTATTCAGTTCATCTTCACTTTCACAATCTGTCAAAGCAGCTTAACATAGATGAAGTTCTATTAAATTGTAACTGCTTCAGTCCAGTTTTTCACTGCTGAAAGCCAAAATGCTGAAGAGCGAATCCAATAATGCACAAATTCCAAATCCTACAATGGCTCATAGCCTATTTCGTAGACAACAATAAGAGTAAAATTGCCTATTTTTCAGTTTAACTTGTTTACAGTCTTTATTTGAAAGCGAATTTAAAACAATTCTATCGCCCTCTGGTGGTTGGCTGTAGTATAGCTCATGAAAAAGTATTTCCAGTGGTAGTTTCTCTCATGTTAGGTTAAGCTGAGCAGTTCCAGCCATGGGACCCGACAATTCTACAGTAATATGCCCCATTCGTATTTGTATTTATTTAAGTCTTTTTCTTATATAATCTTCTTTTCTCCATTTTTATCTTAACACAATCTCTACATTTGAAAGGACTTATTTGCTTAAAATGAATAATGAATAAACTATTTGGTTTTTAAGAATAAATCTTTATCTGATTTAAATGCTGGACTGATTTGCATTATTAGGGTAAAATTGTATTTGTTAGACACTCACCAAACAAAATATGTTAGAAAATGTTATGTACATTTTATAGAAACTTCTAGGTATTTATTGTAGATTTCCCAGATTTCCTTTGTCCCTAAGCATCCACTTACCTTGCTTATTGGTTAAAGCCGCCCCTGAGTAAGTATTGATTTTAATAAGTTTATTTCTTTTAAAAATAAAGCAATTTTAACCTTGGGTAAAATGAGGTGCCAACCCCACTTCCAAAATGTGAAACATTTTTTTTTTACCTTGTACTAAAAGCAGTGTTGAGGCAGTGCAGTGGCTCAGTGGTTAGCACTGTCACCTGACAGCAAGAAGGTCACTAGTTCATGTCCCGGCCAGGCCAGTTGGCATTTCTGTATGGACTTTGCATGTTCACGTGGGTTTCCTCCGGGTGCTCTCGTTTCCCCCACAGTCCAAAGGCATGCGGTATAGGTAAATAGAATAAACTAAAATGGCCATAGAGTATGTGTGTGAATGAGTGTGTATGGATGTTTCCCAATGCTGGGTTGGGCCTGGAGGGCATCCGCTCTGTAAAACATATGCTGGAATAGTGGGTGGTTCATTCCACTGTGCCGACCCATCATAAATAAGGGATTAAGTTGAAGAAAAAAGAATGAATAAAAAGCAGTGTTTACAACAACAGTAACATAATAAACACATTGGGAAAAACCCTAATGCTTTCTCAAATGTATTGTATTTTGACTATAACATGCTGATTTGTTTATTCACAAGTTGTGATGTCATACTCCCTCAGATGGTCTTTTGGAATCCTCCTTTATGAGATGATAACCCTGGGTAAAATTTATTAAACTTTCCAATACACAAGTTTAGGTAACACTTTATTTCGATGATCCATTTGAGTATTAGACTGTCTACTTAATATCTGTTGATACTGACATTCAACAGACATTTAACTGACTAAAAGAAACTTTGCAAGTACATGTCAACTTACACTAACCCTCACCCTAACCCCAACCTAACAGTCCACTTTTAATCTAATGCGAATTAGTTGCAATGTAACTTAAATTCAACAAACGGACCATCAAAATAAAGTGTAACCCAAGTTGATTAAAGATAAAATGAATAAAACAATAAAGCAGTCATTTATTTACCTTCCTTGTTCTATGAAAGGGTCTCCTCCTTATCCTGACCTGGACCCGTCTGAAGTGCTGCCCAGAACTTTAGCCCATTACCGGATGAAAAGACCAGAAAACTGTGGAGCTCCATTGTAAGCATTTTCTTTTTCTTTTTTTCATAACAAATTGACAATGCAAACAAATAGTCATCCTGCTCCTTTATGACCTGCAAGAAAATTGTGTTATTTGGCATGCCTTGCAGGTTTGACTTAATAAAGTACTGCTGCATGTGGAATTTCAAGGACCGGCCAGTGTACTCAGCCATCATTCGGCTTCTGGACTCGTACAGCTACTTCGCTGACACAAAACCACTTCGCTCTGAAGGGCAAATGGATGTCAGTGAATACAAGAGGAAAGCAGGACTGCCACCATGAACTCTACACATGTCCTGCTCAGTTCTACAGTGCCTGGGACAACTGACTCACCCTCAGGTCATTTCAAACATATAGGAATTTGTTCATCTTCAGAACACAAATATAGATTTTATTTTAAGGCAAGGCAAGTTTATTTATATAGCACATTTCATACACAATGGTAATTCTAAGTGCTTTACATAAACAATGATAAAAAAACAAAGAAAATACAAAGAATAAAAATGATTAAAAACAGATTAAAATGTGCTAAAATAGGTTTTAAAGAAATGAAAAAGAAAAGGAAGAAATAATAGTGCGATCTGTTGGACATGGCACAGTGCTCATTCAGTAAAGGCACAGCTAAAAAGATGTGTTTTAAGGCTTGATTTGAATGTGTCTAATGTTTGAGCACATCTGACACATTTCAGGACGCCGATTTAACCACAGCTGAAAAGCACACTTTTTTGGAAATAGGCTCATTTTACAACATCCCTAGAGTTAAGCAAAATAGTTTGACTATTTTTAAAAACCCATTCAGCCGATCTCCAGGTCTGGTGGAAGCACTTTTAGCTTAGCTTAGCATAGCATAGATCATTGAATTGGATTAGACCATTAGCGTCTTGATTTTAAAAAAGACAGATTAAAAAATGAACAGTTGCTATTTTCCATGTTTAGTCCTTTATTGTTACGCCAGAATTAAAGTACAATTCCTAGTAATATCTGCCTAGAAAAGAGCAACTGTGCATTTTTCATCTGTCTTAGTACACAATGTAACTACAGAAGGGTTGAGCTTTAAATTGGAAAATTATCTAAACACTTTTTTTTAATTTGTGCAAGATGCTAACGGTCCAATATGATATAGTCTAAGCTAAAAGTGCTTCCACCAGACCTGGAGGTTGGCTGAATGGATTAAAAAAACTGCTTCATTGCAGGCTAGTTGTAAAATAAACCTATTTTCAATAAAAGAAGTGTCCCTTGAAAGATATCTGTCCCTCAAGTTTGTTAACCCCAAACTCTTAATTCTTTAAAATGTTAATAAAGAGCTTCCAAAAGACCCATATGAGCTAAGCATTTGAATAACATTTAATTTACACCATTAACAAATTTCATTAAGATCTTTTTTTTTTAAAGATTTATTTTTGGCCTTTTTGCGATAGGACAGTAATCAGACAGGGAGCAGGGTGGGAGAGAGAGGGGAGTAGGGTGAGGAAATGTCCTCAAGCTGGGATTCGAAGTGCTACCGCACCATACTGTGTGTCAGTGCGCTAACAATTGCACCAACAGATTTCATTTAGATGAGCAAATTTATCATTAGATTATAGAAGAATGACATGAGGGTGAATAAACAAAGAAAGAATTTAAATTTTGGGGTGAATTAACCCTTGAAAGCTGCAATAAGTAATTTAACTGGATCAGACCAAGCAGGAAACATCCTTAAGAGCATATAGAAAGCTTAGTGCACAAGAAAATGAACAGAAAACAGGAATATAACTTTAAAGGACGACAATCAGGCAAGACATTGGGCCTGTGTTTATATTGGAGAAACACAAAATCTTCCCCATACGTGAGGAATGATGATTTTGGTGTGTTTTACAGAACTGAATATACTTGTGTCATCTTTGTTCATTTATCATTTTCTTTGGCTTCAGCTATGATAAACCACCGCACCATCAAACACAGAAAATTACTGTAGCAGCACAGCACACTTTTTTTCAATTGCTGAAGCTTTTATCATGCTACAGTGTATATTTTATCACAATATTGACATAAGCTTTAACAAAAAGTCTCTATTTTTTTACTTTACTATATATAAACGTTCAAATGTTTCAAACGAATTAAATTGCAAAAGGATTACAAAAGTACAGTAGGTAAAACTTTACACGTCTTATTATTAGTCTGTAGCAGTAACATCAATAGTGAGACATATTATCAGTTTAGTTAAATTAACTAATGCTAACAAATGCAGTTTTGTTGTAACGTTATTAAATGTTAAAGTTAATGTTGAAGGCCTACACTATAAAGAATAAGAACATGTTCGATCAATATGTTATGTAGTATGTAGTATGACTGTAGTATACCGTATTTTCAAATACTATGATAACAATCTCTTTATTGTAATATATTGTGCCATTGAATATTGATTCAGCACATCTGCTGCATTTAGTCCAGGGGTTTTCAAACTAGGATCCAAGGACCACCACTAGAGTTGCAAGGGACTAGAAAAACAGTATTGGTATAAAATTGACAAATAAAACATGAAATTAAAATTGTATAATAATGTTAAAACAATCACATTAATAAATGTGATTAAAATACATAATTTGAAATGCTATTGAAATTAATCAATAAAAAATTATTTAAAGCAAATATATGAGTTATGTTAACAGTATAAACTGGTACATTGCACAAGAAATTTAATATCTCTCTTGCCTTGCACTGGTGTAATCATATTTCAGTTTCAGTGGCAGTAACATCTATAAGATTAAAAACCCGTTTTAAACTGAACTCTAGACAAGTAATGACGAGAGGATTTCACTAGAGGACGCCATTATTCTCAGACATGTCAATCAGAAATGAAGATTTGTGGTGAGAAATCTGTAGTCAAAATGAAAATGTCAGAGCTAAATAGATGTTTGGTACCAACGTAAACATAAAAAATAATATTTATAACACTGAATATTATAACATTTTGGTATCTTTGTCATATCTTTGTTATCACTTCAGTTTTGGATTAAAGCATTGGGTGGTTAATGCTATATTATTTTTTATATATATACCGTTTATAATTGTACATTTTGAGATTTTTTGTTTTGTTAGCTGAAGTCTAAAAAATTTACAGAAAATGACAAGGTCAACAGAAAATAATCCATGTTTTGAGTTTGATTGGTAACATTGAAGTCAAACTTATTAGCCCTTTTTGATTTTTTTTTCGAAGTTTTCTAAATATTTCCCAGGTGCTGTTTAAGGTAGAGAAGGTTTTTTTTTTTCTCCAGTTCATTTTTAAATATAAAGGTTTTAATAACTAATTCGTAATAATTACTTGATTTTGTCTTTGCCATGATGGCAGTAAATAAAGCTATACTAGTTATTTTGCAAGATAATATTCAGCTTAAAGTGCAATTAAAGGCTTAAAGGTTATTAGGTTAAGTCAGGTTAACTAGCCAACAGTGGTTGTTTTGTATTTATTCAACCCAAAATGAAAATCTCTCTTACTCAACCTCTAGAGGTTTCTTAATGTTAAAAACAAAAGATATGTCAAAGAAAACTGAAAACCTGTAACCATTGACTTCCATAATAGGAAAAACGAACACTATGGAAGTCAATAGTTACAGGTTTTCAATTTTTTTTCTCAAAATACCTTCTATTGTGTTCAACAGAAGAAAGAAACTCTTTCTTTATTTGAGGGGTGAACTCGGGGGAGGAGAGCTAATAATATAAAAACTGCTTTTATTCCAGCCAAACTACAGTAAAAGAGTTAAGATATTCTCCAGAAGAAGAAAGAAATATAGGAAATACTGTGAAAAGCCTTTGTTTTGTTTAACACCACTTTCACTTATATGATCAATTTTCACACATATTTAAGTAAAAAGGGCTAATTATTTCTTTTATTATATTTCTATTCTCTCTCTTACATACATCTCTAAAACATGCTCTTCATTTGTTCACTTGTTACTGCCAGTCCTTATTGTCCCTTTTAAAACAAAAATGTCTGCAAAATTACCACCTGTAAATGTGTTTCAAGTCAGTTTTAAAAATAAATAAAAATAACCTGTATAAATACAGATCATAACAATAAGAGACTGGGATTACAACAATTTCGAATAACCTATAACAAGCACAACAGCAAAAGTACTAAAGTATTTTGATGAAAATGGAACAATGTTGTAAAATTATCATAAGAAAAAAAATCCAGTAGTGGTTCAACTGCAAAAACCACAACACCGGTTTCTTTTCAACACCCCTAAATTTTATTAAAAAGTAACCACAAGTTGGTGCAACAGAACACAAAATAATACCTTCATACTGTTGTTGCAGTATTACAGTTCTCAGCAAACTCAACGCAAGATCACTCGCTAAACAGAAGTCCGGACCACTTAAAACAGAGGCCCTTAAATGATACAGATAAACTTATCCAAATAAAACCGACTGCCATAGTCTTTATATTGTTACGAGGCATTTGTTTGAAGACCTATCTAATTTAATATGAAACACAACATGAACAGACAAAAGATAAACTACAGTATACAGTATAATGGTGATGATGATGATAACCACTACCTTGATCATGTTGTAGTGTTTTGACATTATTTTACACAGTTCACATGCATACAAATTCTACGGTGGCCGAGAAAGGTTAACGCGCTGCAATTTAAGAAAGCACATGCAATAACAGAAAACACCAGCAAATTAAGATA
>CAIGQQ010006052.1:9505549-9519534 GCA_903798035.1 Danio albolineatus | reverse complement strand
ATATACATATATATATATATATATAAACAATACAGATTCATTTTCCCAGATTTCTTTACCTATTTTCATCAAGGGTGCCAATTATACTGACCACAACTGTCTGTATAATAAAAACTAAGCATTGTGTTTGGCCTACAAATTGGGCATTCCCAAATGTGCTACAATCAGTGGTGTAAAGTAACAGATTAAAAATACTCAAATTACTGTAATTAAGTAGTTTTTCTCAGACATTGTAATTTATAAGTAGTTTTAAAAATGTGCACTTTTACTTTCCCTTGAGTACATTTTTGGTGCAGTATCGGTACTTTTACTCCACTACTTTCCTTCAACCTGCAGTCACTACTTTATTATTTCCTGTCTATGGGTAATTGAAAAATCAGTCCAATTAAATCGCACATGGAAATCATGTGCGAACATGTAAATGCATCAACCTTTCCCAGCGTAATACTCACTACTCACTACTCTTGAGTCTTTTAAAAGAGCTTTTACTCATACTTTAAATGATATTTACAACAGATTCTTTAACTCTACTTGGACTACTTTTTTGGGCAAGTAAAGGTACCTTTACTTGATTAAAATTATTTAGTACTCTTTCCACCACTGGCAACAATAAGGCTACTTTTCATAAGTTTTTCTCATTTAAAACACACATAACAAAAAGTAGGTAAATATTATATTAATATAGTTAATATACTATGAATATATTAGGTGCCACGGTGGCTTGGTGGGTAGCACGATCGCCTCACAGCAAGAAGGTCGCTGGTTCGAGCCTCGGCTTGGTCAGTTGGCTTTTCTGTGTGCATGTTCTCCACGTGGTCATGTGGGTTTCCTCCGGGTGCTCCAGTTTCCCCCATAAGTCTAAAGACATGTGGTATAGGTGAATTGGGAAAGCTAAATTGTCCATATGTGTGTGAATGAGAGTGTATGGATGTTTCCCAGAGATGGGTTGCAGCTGGAAGGGTATCCGCTGCGTAAAACATTAAGCAAACTGAATAAGCTAAATGGGTATGTGTTTGTGTGTTAATGCGAGAGTGTATAGGTGTTTCCCAGTAATGGGTTGCAGCTGGAGTGGCATCTGCTTTGTAAAATATATGCCGGATAAGTTGGCGGTTTATTCCGCTGTGGCAACCCCGGATAAATAAAGGGAAAAGAAAATGAATGAATGAATGAATGAATGAATATAACAACCTGGAAAACGTTGCCCTATCACAATTTTTGATTCCCAGCCCAGCTATTTCTTAAAAAAAAAAACTCTTTTAGGAGAGACCTATTATGCCCCTTTAAGGTGTAAAATAAGTCTCGAAATGTCCCCAGAGAGTGGATGTAAAATTTCAGTTCAAAATACCCCACAGATAATGTTTTATAACTCTTTGAAACTGCCCCTTTTAGGCTTTCATCCTAATTGTGCCATTTTGGTGAAAGCTGTCGCTTTAAATTTAAATGAGATTGTGCTCTTTTCAAAAGAAGGCAGTATGGCAAGCCGTTTTGATATCAAGAATCCGAATTGTTGATATCAAGAATTGTATTTCTGCGAATGTTAACATCATTGCTGATATCAATAATTAACATTGTTACTAGTTGAAATGTAATATGGATATCAACAATTACCTTTTTTGATCAAGAACTGAATTGTTGATATCAAGAATTAGCATTTTTTATATCAAGAATTGAATTGTTGATATCAAGAATACATATCCTAAGAAATGAATAAAAGTCAAAACGGCTTGCCATAAAGGCAGAGCTACAAATGTGTCAGCATAGTGGCAGATTCAAAAACAAGACTAATGTCCTGTGCTAGTGAGGGAGAGATAGTCATAAATAGGTGGGGCTTTGCTACTAAGTCCTAGTTATTAGTGACATCAGTGGCCATTAAATTAACTGCAACCTGCAACTTATTACATGTGCTCACACCCATGCACTAATAAAGTGAGACTGAATGCCATCCAGTGTCCCAATAATATGCCGATACAAAGCATATATTTTTTGAGAAGTAATATGATGTTGGATATAACTTTGCAGTGATAAAGATAAATATTTAAAGTCTTTAGATTTATATTTAAACTGTGTGAAGCTCTTTCATCTTAATAACTTTTAATTTAAAATTACAACTGTGACAAAACGGTATTCTGTTATGCCATGTAGTGTTCCTAAAAAGATACTTAAAACAACTTTAAAGACGCTAAATAGAAGTGTAATTCTCACACAAAGTGTCCTCAAGCAGCTGGCATTCTACAGTACAGCATGCAACACATTATGAGCAGAGGCTTTGAAGGTTAATGCAATAAATTGTTTATTGTTAATGTTTTTAAATTTTTTGAACTTAAATGTTTTGAACTTAAATTTAAAGTACAGTTTATCCTACATTTAGGATATCAGTTAGGTTTGTAAACTCAATTGTGAGACTTTCGATAACGGGACCTACGCTCCTGCAGAAACATTTGTAGCGGACCTTGTAGTCCTGACAGATCCGTCCATTCTGAAAATTATTCACACACTCAAAGCCCAGTAGTGGATCAAATCTGCAGAATAAGAGAGAGTGGTTGTTAATCCTTACAAATATATATATATATATATATATATATATATATATAAATATATATATATAGAAATTAGGGCTGTCCATAATTACCATGTTAATAACAAATTAAAGCAAAATCTTTTTAACAGCACTAATTTTATTAACACACTATTAACACTTGTATTTTATGTTTCACCTGTGTCCTTGTCTGTAGTTAAGAAATAGGTAGCCAGTAAAAAACGCAGCATCAATTCAAAATGGAGAATGAAAAATATACACATTGGAAGGCTCATTTACAGTACATAACAATGTCTGATGGTTCTGTCAACAAGAAATAAGTTAGTATGCTGAGGAATTGGCAAAAATACAGTATACACTACTTGACAAAAGTCTAGTCGTCGATCCCAGGTGTAAGAGCAACAAATAATGAATAACTTGACTTCTAGTTGGTAGATTTTTGCCATGAATCATCTGTTGAACTGCATCCCAATCATCACCAATCACAAGACCTATTGGACCTCACATAGACCCAAGATTCTAACAGAAATAAGTGAAGTCTGGTGAAGGAAAAATCATGGTTTGGGGTTACATTCAGTATGGGGGTGCGCAAGAGATCTGCAGAGTGGATGGCAACATCAACAGTCTGAGTTGTCAAGACATTTGTGCTGCACATTACATAAACCACAGGAGAGTACAAATTCTTCAGCAGGATAACAATCCTTCTCATACTTCAGCCTCCACATAAAAGTTCCAAATAGCAAAAAGGTCAGGGTGATCCAGGATTGGCCAGCCCAGTCACCAGACATGAACATTATTGAGCATGTCTGGAGTAAGATGGAGGAGGCATTGAAAATGAATGCAAAGAATCTTAAAGAACTGTGGGAGTCCTGCAAGCACGCTTTCTTTGCCATTCCAGATTAATTTATTAATAAGTTATTTGAGTCACTCCAGAGATGCTCATGGGAGTCATACACAATATTAATTCTTTTTCCACTGCACCATGACTTTATATTCTATAATGCACATTATTTCTGTCAAAAGTCAGACCTTACTGTCCTAATTAAATAACTAAAAATCAAGATTATATTTTATTTTGGTAAAACAAGGTAATCTAGAGGCCTTTGCTTTTCATATAAGTCATTTCACCCACATGGACCACGCCACACTTTGAGCTAGACTTTAGGGATAAGGATGAAAGGGATGGTCAGAGAACAGTGGGATGAAGGGGAAGGAGAGTAAGAAACTGGTGAATAGGCGGGTGGGTTGATCAGGTTTCCTACTATGCCCAGAGACTCAGAGTGGGGGCACTGTCTCTTGTGATATTTTGGCAGAGGGATTGGACCCCCCAATTCAACCTACATGTAGGAGTGAAGAGAGTTATAGGGTTGTGAATGAGAAGCGAGAAAATAGAGGGAAGGAGGGTGGGTTCGAAGAGAACGGGAAGAACAGTGCTATAGGGATGGTCTTCTTTAAATAAGTTTAAGGGAGTAGGTGATTGGTTAAGGAGACAAAGTGAGGCGTGGTTCCGCCGCTGAACCTAACTAATGACCAACTAAACGTCAAGCTATTATTTGTTTTTCCTAAAACTTGGATAGGCGACAAGACTTGTGTATGGACTTGTGTCGTGTATGGAGGAAAAAGAGAAGAAATGTGTTTCGTATTCAGTCTTCGGGCCAAAATTTTTTATATCAGTGCATCCCTATATTATGTAATGTTTCAGTTTTTATTGTGTGCACCTAAATCAATGATGTTGGTTTATGCAGTTCCAAACTGCAACATTATATTAATATTAGGACACATTTAGAAAAATTAAGTTAACACACAGCAATTATGCAATTAATTGCGATTAAATATTTTAATCCTTTAACAGCTCTAATATAGATATTCTTAAATCTTACGTTTGAAAATGGTTTTCAGTTGGCAGTACAGGAGTCCCACTAATGGTTGAGACCTCAATGGCGATGGGCTGAGCGCAGACCTGTTGTGGGGATGCTGTTGGGGTTAACGACAGCGGCTCATAGTCTCCCTGTCCACCAGGATTATCTCGATCAAACCAGGGTGTCATACATTCTATAAGAGAAATGTTATAAAGCCATTGTGTAGGTTAAAGCACTTTTTTTTTACTATGAATTATTTTAGTAATTTAAATATTTTTTGTAGTCAAGTTCCTAGAAACTTTATAAAATAAAAGCAGAGGTCTATCTCCAGTACTTTAGTTCAAGGCATGTCTAGTTTGTTATTTGATTATTCTTAATTCAATCTATTACTGACATTTTTTAACTTACTTGAACACCATTCCTCTGGACAGGTGAAGCGCACCTTATAATCAGCACATATGCCTCCTCCTTGGTTTGCGTTTAAACAGGAAAACCCATTTGTAGCATCATATCTTCAAAAAAAATTTACAAAATGTTTAGGGCATAGCATATGTCAAAAGATGCACCCACACAAATGTTTTATTTAAGACTCACACTTGAAAAACGTTTCCATTTTGAGATGCTGACTGCCCTGACACTGTCTGAGCCTCTATTCCGAGTGGATTTGGACAAATGTATCCAGAGTATGCAGTGAGAAGGTTAGTCAAGAGCTCAGAATCACCTCCCTTTGTGGTAGGGTCGTCAGAATCAAACCACCTGGTTACACACTCTGATGAATGCAGTATAGAGGGAAACATTGAAACACAAACAAACAAACAAAAACACACACTAACTAGAAGTTGAGTCAATGTAAGGTACAGGGTTCATTCATATCAAAGTGAAAATTCTGTCGTCATTTATTCACTTTTGTGTCATCACAAATGATCAAGAAATTTGTTATGAAATTCATGTTTTGCTTGCTAAAACCTAACATTATGATTCCATTAGTAAGTTAATGTATTTACTTACATTAACAAGCAATATTCATTCAACTTTGTAAACATTTGTTAATGAATATAAAGCCATTAAATGATCTTGTTACCTCACGGTGCATTAAAATCAGTGTGAAATCTAAATTAATAGTGTTTATTTTGCTAGTGCATATTATTGTTTATCAATTAAATGTGACCAATTAAACCGTGTAAGTTTAATCCACTGAAAAAAAAGATTGTTTTGGTAATCTTCAATCTACTACAGTAAATCTGATCGTTTGCGTTTGTGCTTGGAGTTTGGCTTCAGCCACAGAATTTATAACCAAGCCCCTGTTACCGTTACAGTTTGCTATGAGGGAATGATGCACAAAAGAAAGCCCCACCCCTTCATCAATGTCCTGTTCCAACTGAAAGTACATCAACAGCAAGGTTAAGTTCACATGAACTTAACTATTGATTTTACTTTGGATTTTAGTAACTCATTAGTAAACGTACAAGTATTGTTCATTTTTTTATTTCATGTTAGTAAATAAGTGAACTAATGAAACCTTCAATGTAAAGTGTGCCTGCTTTGTTTTACGATATGAACTCTTTATTTATTCTTGTTTGGTATAGTCCTCTGCATTGTAGTTCCTCTTGATTTTGTGTCTTGTTTCCTATGTTAACTTGTGTTCAGTGTATTAATAGAACGGTGAGTGTCATTCATTGTCTTTGCATGGTTGCTGTGTTTTCCCTGTTGGTTTTCCCTATATTATTAGTTAAATCATTTATTTAACACAGTTTGCACTTAGCTTTAAGCCTCTTCCTTGCATCAACTTGCCATTAAATTAGTTTAACGTTGGAACAAAACTGTAACTCTTTATAGAGCAAATTGGAGCACTTTCTGTCCATCCATTGAAATAATGTTTCAAAACAGTTGTAAAGAGAAGAGGCACAACTACTTTATGTGAGTTTTTTTATGTAAAATTTTTTTAAATAAATAAAATAGAAAAATAAATATCTCAGATTTAAATAATAAAACCTAATCTGAGTTTTAAAAAATGAACGAATTTCATGGGTTTAATTAAATGATGACTGAATTTTCATTTTGGATTAAACTAATATTTAAGAGACCTACTTCCACTGCAGAAAGTCTTTGGACATGTGAAACGGACCCTGTAGTCTTGACAAGCCCCATTTACACACTTAAAACCCAGCAATGGGTCATAACTGTCGAAAAATAGCACAAAGAGACATTGTATTTATTACCCACACATTATCCATTATGCAGACATGTTCTTGAATATCCAGAATGTACAATGAATAAACCTTCTTGACATCACATAATAAATAACAGCCTCTATTCCCAGTGGTCTGTATTGAAAATTTGGTCCCTCTTAAGTACTATTTCAGGGATCACCAAACTTGTTCCTGGAGGTCCGGTGTCCTGCAGATTTTAGCTTTAACCCTAAACAAACACACCTGAACAAGCTAAATAAGCTCTCACTAGGTATACTTGAAACATCCAGGCATGTGTTTTGAGACAAGTTGAAGCTAAACCCTGCAGGACACCGGACCTGCAGGACAGAGATTGGTGATCCCTGTACTATTGACTTGTCTCAAACAATAAACACAATGTACTTACTGTGTTCATATTGTATTGCAGAACACTTCTGGTGCTCTTGAGGTGGAATAGCGGTAGGGTTAGGGACAGGTTTGGTGGTATGGGGTGGGTTAAGATGTAAGGGATGGTTAACAGTGCCATTAATTATGTAATTACAGAAATGATTTACAATGTAATTACATGCATGTATTTAATCAAACATAAGTACAATGTAACAACATGTAGGTACACAATAAGTACATTGTAACTGATTAATTTCAGTGAGAGTACATATCAGTTAAGGCCACATAATATAAAGTGGGACCAAATTTTATAATTATAAGAATGTTTAAGTGGAAATATGATACTGTTCACCATACTCTGGAAAACTGGTTGGCAGCGCAGGGGTCCCGCTAAGGGTTGTGACCTCAATGGCGATGGGCTGAGCGCAGATCTGTAGTGGATATGCTATCTGGATTAATGGCAGCGTCTCATAGTCTCCCAGTCCACTGGAATCATCTCGATCAAACCAGGGTGTCCTACAACCTATAAATTTAAGACAACAAGACCATTATCACAATCTAGAAACAAATTCTGCTAAATAAAATGTTTGCAGAGTTAGTTCACCCAAAAATGAACATTTTGAGTGAGTGTAATTGTTTATTCAAATATTGTTTTAGTCTCAAGACCTTCATTCATCATTGAAATACAAATTTAGATATTATAGATGGAATGCAAGAGCTCTCGGACCCTCCAAAGATAGCAACATTTCAGATACATTCAAAGTCATGCAAAAAAAAAAAAAAAAAAACATTGTCAAAGCATTCCACATGACTTCAGTGATTCGACTGTAATCATATGAGCCTCCAAGAACATCACAAAAAAAACTGTAAAAACAACTTTGTTCGCCAATATTTTATGTATCAGATCAGGATGCGTATATACTATGGGCAATACAACACTTGTGTATTACTGAATTTACTTCCATTAGGTGGTACTGCCCAAAATAATAAATATCCTAACTACCTGACATGGGAGAAAAGATATTTAGTAGGTAAACAGAGTCATATTTATAGTTTTTCAGGCACATAAAAATGTTCTTGGAGCTTTGTATGATTACATGTAGATCACAAGTCACATGGAATGCTTTGACAAAGTCTTTGGTTCCTTTTTTGAACTTTGAACATCTCAGAAATAATAATTAAAAATTTTTGGTGAACTAACCCTTTAAGGCTTTTTACCTAATATACAAATTAAATTAGAGTATATCTATGTATTAAATAAAACTAGTCACTTATTAGGTAGAAGATGTCTTCAATCTATTTTCTTACTCACTTGAACACCATTGCTCTGGACAGGTGAAGCGGACTTTATAATCAGCACACATCCCTGATGCTTGGTTTGCATTTACACAGGAAAATCCAATTGTTGGATTATATCTTCAAAACACATTTGATGTATGAATAAAGGCACTAAATAACACCATTTCAGTATTATCATGAATGATTCAAAAACTCACGATTGAAAGACGTTTCCTGTTTGAGATGCTGGTTGGCCAGAGACTGTCTGAGCCTCTATCCCGAGTGGATTTGGACAAATGTATCCAGCGTTTGTACTTTGAAGGACACTCAAGAGTTCAGAATCACTCCCATTAGTGTTAGGGTTGTCAGAATCAAACCACCTGGTTACACACTCTGATTAAAACAGTACAGAGAATTCATTAAGTTAAAAAACAAATCACTAAATTGTGTAAACAAGTAACAATTGTGAGAAAATTAAGAGATAAGTTTAAAAAAATGTTTATAGAATATTTTCAAATAATTCAAAACAATAAGTAATAAAGTATATGTAGTGAAGATACATACTTGGTTGGCAAAAAATCGCTGGGCATGTAAAACGGACCTTGTAGTCTTGACACCCTCCATTCTGCGGTGTATTCATACAAGAAAAGCCCAGTTTTGGATCAAATCTGCAGAAACAGAATACATCTGTTAGCATTTACAAAATCTCTTCATTTAAAGAAGTTTACCAATTATAGTGTTATTATATGAGACGCACAGTACACATGCTCTTATGTAGCACAGATTGAACAAGCTTGTGCCCTTGAAACACATCCATAGAAAAATAACCAATTATAAATATACAGTATACAAGAGTGAATGCTTTAGATAGAGCAGTTAGGGGTCTCTCTAGACCCGAGGTGTCCAGGGTCAAATACCAAATATCATTGCGAGCCGTTGGCCGAAGGTAAATATACTGTACCAAACTATATTACATTAAAGTTGCCATGGGTAATTTCCTAATTTATTTCACTATATCTCAAAATAAATAGAAAGCATTACTTTAAATTGTATTATCTAATACAGAATAACTTTTAAGATGATAAGTTATTGAAATAAAAACATAAACAATCACATTTATTACACAGTGGAGTTCGATGCTGAAAACACCAGTCAAGCAGAAGCCGCCATTGACTTGATTTGCTCACCGAATTCTCTGCATTGTCGGGTGACAGTATGTACATTTAAACAAAATCTGATTAATTTACACCATTTAATTGAGACATTTAATTTCAGTTAGCTTTTAACTATAAAATAAACAAACAAAGGGTATATTAAATTTGACCTGACAAATCTCGAAACCATCTCCATACTCCTCTTTCCAGATGGTATGGCGGGTCAAATCAAAGGTTACTATGGGCCAACTTTGGCACGAGGGTCCTAGTTTGGGCATCTCTGCTCTAGACCCCTAAACTTAAATGCTGTGGTGCCCCAGTAAAACACTTCACTGATAAACCATTCTATGTCAGTGGAATTGCATCGAAAGCTGAGAATCATTACTGTATTATTCATATTATTATCATTCTTCACATGGTTGGAGCAGCTAGGACTAGAACTGCCATTCAGTGCATATACTGTAAGATAAAGTAATGAAAATGTCTTTGACTTAATTTAAGTTTTTCGTACTCTTGAAAATTGTTTCCAGTTGGCAATGTGGGGGTCCCACTAATAGTTTCGACTTCAATGGCGATGGGCTGAGCGCAGACCTGAAGCGGGTATGTTGACAGGGTTAATGGAAGAGTCTCATAGTCTCCCACTCCACTGGGATTATCTCGATCAAACCAGGGTGTTCTACAACCTAAAAAGATGAACCAGATAAGTTAAAGTCATTAACCCATACAACAATGACTTTTATTATAGAACTCACTAATTCTTGATGAACTCTTTTAGGCAACAGCGTTTCCATGTTTGGTTTTCAGCTCTGTTCATTTGAAATAGTGTAAATACTGTTATCCAAACACTGGGGCAAACGTAATAAGCAGATTGACACCTCCAAGGATGTATAGTAGATCTAGATATAGTTAGTTCTGATTCACACTCACTTTCACATTTGGATTTAACCCTGAATCTAAAGATACTAAACAAATGACTTTGGTGATGTCAGTTTTGAGACAGATTTCGAGACTGATGTTTTGAGACAATTTTTTTTAGCTGGGCTTCTTTCACGTTGATAATGAAAGAAGAATAAAAATAGCTGGTCTTCCATCACCTTAGGCAAGGCAAGGCAAGTTTATTTATATAGCACATTTCATACACAGTGGCAATTCAAAGTGCTTTAAATAAATAAGAATAAAAAGACAAGTATAAGAAAATAATAAAACATAATAAAAAAAGTTACAAATTCTACCCCTCGGTTTCTCCCACATGTGACAAGTGTAAAGCTGCTAATGGTACCTTAGCACATCTTTTTTGGTCCTGTATTAAATTTCAGATCTTTTGGTCAGAAATATTTCATTTTTTTGCAAAAGTTTATGACTGTGTTCTACTCCCTGACCCAATGGTAGCAATTTTTGGCTGGTCAGACTATCTGGAAAATCTCAACCGGAACGTACGGTTACCTGTTCAGTATGGCATGATCATAGCTAAAGAAATTATTCTTTGCTTCTGGAAGAAAAATGTCAGGCCTCTTTTTTCTGACTGGCTTCTTGGACTCACCTCCACTTTACCTTTGGAAAGAATTAGATATACCACTTCTGGGAACTCTGCTAAATTTGATAAAATGTGGCATCCTGTCTTTTTTTTCTAAAGCACCATAAAGACTAATAATGTTGTTTAATTTCTGAAGATTTGTAAGTGTTTTATTTTTTCTCTTTCTCTCTTTACATCCATTGCTGTGTCTTTTAGTAGATCATAAATGTCTTGTATGTTGCCATTTTGTCTTTTTTCATGCTTTTATTTTACATTTTGCACAGATTATTGTATCATGATGGGTTTGTCTTTCTGTTCTTTGTTTTTCTATGTCTGCAAAAATTACAATAAAAAATATTCCAAAAAAAATTAAAAACAGATAAAAACAGATTATAAAAGAAAAAACAGGTTATAAAAGAATGAAAAAGAAAAGAAAGACACAATAGTGCGATCTGTTGGACGTAGCACAGTGCTCATTCAGTAAAGGCACAGCTAAACAGATGTGTTTTCAGTCTTGATTTGAATGTGCCTAATGTCGGAGCACATCTGATCATTACTGGAAGCTGATTCCAGCAGCTAGGGGCGTAGTAGCTGAAAGCCGATTCACCCTGCTTTGACTGAACTCTTGGAATTTATATGATGCTAATGATCTGAGTGATCTATTAGGTTTGTGTTCAGTGAAATATCTTAATCTTAATGCACAGTATTATTTTAACTATCACAGGAGAGATGAGCTATGGAAATGCTGAATATCAAATAAAAAATCCATGAAGTTGGCAAAAATACTTACCCTTGCTTGAGGAGGTTTTGGAGGCGTGCAAAAAAGGGTTAATGCAAATGATGGAAGAGGGAAATACACTTGCCAAATGAACTCTGATGTAGCCATACACCCACATGACTTTGCTATATTTGCCTCGTTTACTGTTGGTTTCCAGTATAATAATCCAACATGATGGAACACACCTACTGTAATTCTCAATTGAGATTTTGTCTTTTTTTGTGAACTTTGAAAAGGGATTAAATCCCAGTTAATGTTTTGTGTACTGCGCTGATGCCACTCATGTATATAATGGCATTTTCAGCTGAGCCAACTCGCACACAAAAACAAAAATGAAAAAAGTGAACTGTATTTTACTGTAGAACAGTTTTGCAGTATGTTACTGTATTGTGAAATTAATGTATATTTTACAATAAAGATATACATACAATTCTAGAAATACATACCAAGGTAAATGGTGCTGTAAAGTAAATAAAGTGTTAATTCATTTACAGTAAGTTACTGTCCTCCTACATTTTCATCTTGTGATCATTCCCTATTTAGGGCTAATTTCAGCTCTTTTTAGTCAATTTTAGATTCGTGACCACAGCAGAATTCGTATTCACACCAGAATTCAGATAGCAGTGTTAACACTTCATCAGATGTCCCACGCTAACATAGCTAGCGCACTTCAATCAAACCAAACCTGGAAATGAACAAACTCTGGAGCAGCTCGACTGATATATGACCTCAACGTAGACTCGCACAGGTGAGTGGGCTTGACAAACCACCTGTAGAAACCCATTTTTCTCTCTATATGCACCTTTTTTTAAACTCCATTTTACAAAGGCTTAATAAGGAAACATTGCTTACTTGTGAATGCACCAAACATCAAATTACTTTGTTTTTTTTTTCAACCTTAAATACCTCTTCTGCACAATATCTTGCACAACATTGTTTCTGTTTAAAGGTACGTAAAGTACTTGTATAGTCTATCTTAGGTTATCTGTAAAGATAACTATTTATATAGCATATGTGTAGTTACATACTATAGTTGATACTACTGCAGTTAGTGCGCATAGGTTTAAAGAGTGTGTTTACAACCAGTGTCATGTCTATATTTGTGATTATGTTTATTTATGTAGCATCCTGGTCCTGCGAGCCACAATATTTTGTTCCGCTTTATATTCACATGTTAGCGGAATGACAATAAAGCTCAGCTTGACCAGTCTAAATAAATAAATAAAAACTAATCCACAACACAGCATTGTTTGGAATATTCAAAGTTTTTTATATGCAATGCATATGAACCAATGGGACAACACTAGAACACAACCTAGACGATACAGGTCTTAAGTTAAAATGCATTTGTTGTAAATGCCACTTACTTGAACACCATGCTTCTGGACAGGTAAAGCGGACTTTATAATCAGCGCAAACTCCTCCTGCTTGGTTGGCGTTTACACAAGCAAACCCAGATGTTGGGTTATTTCTTCAAAACACAGAATCATTTTTAAACACAATGTTTAGTTACACTGTAAAAAGGGCTGGGTTCCACACAACACAAATCGGTTAAGTTAACTTCATTTTTACAAATTTAAGTGGATTTAACAAAAAAAAAACAATTGGGTTATCTCAAAACAACTTAAGAATCGTGTTGTTTAAATTAAAATAAGTGGTTTGAAGAAGCAGCAAAAGTCCTTTTTTGACTGGAAGATCTTTTGTTTCTCAGATCAAAATATTACTAGAAACGTGTGCTATAAAAAATAAATAAACTCACACTTGAAAGATGTTTCCCGTTTGAGATGCTAGTATGCCGGAGAGTGTCCGAACTTCAATTCCAACTGGATTTGGACATATTTCTCCAGAGTACGTAATGAGAAGATCAGACAAAAGCTCATAGTCTCCTTGTCCATTTGGATCATCATTGTCAAACCACTGAGTTATACAACCTGAAAAACACCAAACAGAAAAAAAAATGCTTTGATCCACAAACAGTGAGTTTGAATCATGATGAGAAGCTTTTAGTATATCAATATAGTAACAAACGCATGCACGAGTATAAAAATGATACCTACTTTGAGTGGAGAGAGAGAAGAGTGTACCTGTAAATAAAGACAATATTTTATAACAATACTAGCTTTTTTTGTTATAAAATTTAAAAAAACATCTGCCTTCATAGACCAACTTACTTGTAACAAGAACCACCCAGGTTGCAAATGCCTACGAAAGAATAATATATGAGTGTAAAAGAATGAAAGAATAATAATATAATATAATATAATATAATATAATATAATATAATATAATAT